>CAUYSK010067249.1:0-13724 GCA_963575035.1 Avahi laniger | reverse complement strand
CCCTGTGTCAAAAATAATAAATAAATACATTAAATTTAAAAAAAACATTTATTGTTTTGGGACTTTTTGATAAAGGCCAGTCTCACTGGACATAAATGATATCTCATTGTGGTTTTAATTTGCATTTCCCTGATGATTAGAGATGTTGACCATTTTTTCATATATTTTTTGGCCATTATTCTTTCTTCTTTTGAAAAGTTTTTGTTCATGTCCTTTTCCCACTTTTTGATAGGGTCATTTGACTTTTTCTTGTTGATTTTCCTAAATTCTAAGTAGACTCTAGTTATCAGCCCTTTATCGGATTTGTAGCATGCAAAAATTTTATCCCATTCTGTAGGTTGTCTGTTTGCTCTCGTGATAGTTTCTTTGGCTATGCAGAAGCTTTTAATTTGATCAGGTCACATTTATTTATTTTGGTTGTTTCTGTGATTGCCTTTGGATCTTCTTCATAAATTCTTTCCCTAGGTCTATGTCTAGAAGAGTATTTCCAACATCTTCATCTAGAATTATAATAGTTTCACTCCTTAGGTTTAAATCTGTTACCCAGTATGAGTTGATTTTTGTGAGAGGTGAAAGGTGTGGATCCTGCTTCAGTCTTCTACATGTGGCTATCCAGTTTTACTAACACCATTTATTGAATAAGGATTCTTTTCTGAATGTATGTTTCTGTCTGCTTTGTTAAAGTTTAGGTGGCTACATGAGGATGGTTTTATATCTGCATTCTCAGTTCTGTTCCACTGGTCAATGGCTCTATTTTTGTGCCAGTACCAAGTTGTTTTGATTACTACAGCCTTATAATAAAGTTTGAAGTCTGGTAAGTTGATACCTCCCATTTTGTTTTTATTGTCTAGAATTGTTTTTGCTGTGTGGGGTCTTCTCTGGTTCCATACAAAGCGTAAAATTAATTTTTCTACATCTGTGAAGAATGATGTTGATATTTTAATAGGGATTGCATTGAATCTGTAGATCACTTTGGATAGTATAGACATCTTAAGGATGTTGATTCAGGCAAGGCTTATTTTAAAAGTCAACCTAATGATTTGACTGTTCATCACCCCTCAAAGGCATGACATATCCAACACACCACTTAGAACAACCCACTTAAGAGAAACCTAGGCTGTTAGTTTAATCTGAAAATCCATTCTAGTTTGTCCACTGTAAAAGATTACATAGGTTCAAAAGAACAAAGAGAATCATTAAGCACAAATCTTAGTGCTCAGAGTGCCATTAGAAATCAAATGGTTGAACCCTATTATTTACAGATATGAAAACTGAGGCCCACCTAAATTAAGTAACTTTCACAAGGTCGTGCTACTTGGTGATGAGTTAACATCAGAAGGAGCTCAAATCCCAATCAGGTTTATAACTTAACACCTCTCTTACTCCAGTGATGGCTTTACACTTTTTATCTAAAGGTGATCTTTCAGAGAGCTTGATTTGCTCACTATTACAAACTGGGGCCAGATAAAGTTGGAGCTAGATTATTTGTTGTCAATGGAATTGCTCAATTCAGATACTCTGAGGGCTCATCCAGCTCTAAATATTTTATTATTGTTCCACTTATTATTCAAGGATAGCCTTTACTACATAGATACATGTTGTTTATCAGTCTCCAAAATGTTCTTCTCTTCTAAACAAACCACTGTCTTTATGATCCTACAAATATTCATTCCATCACCAAATCTTTCCCCAAATGCCTGATCTCCCCTCTCCCCTCTGTTTAGCCAGCTCCTATTCACTCTGCAAGACCCAATTTCCCATCTCATCCATGATTACTTTCCCTTACTTTTCTGGTCTTAATGAAATTCCCTTTATTTTGAACTCCTACAGTCCCCCAAATTAGAGCACACAACTAAGGATATAGTTATCTATTGTGTGTGATGTTCTCCCCATTGTTTCTTGTGTACGTCTTATCTTCCCAATTAGTCAATTGCCTCTTGAAGACAAGTACCAGAGCTTAGGCTTGCCTAATTGCTGTGGAGCAGAACATCGTGATGAATGAGCTCAGAGTACATATTCAGTTAATACTCAGTTGATTGGGCAGGCGGGCAGAGAGGAGAACAAACATTTTCTTGTTTCTCCAGCTATTCTTGGGAATCCTCAATGCTAATACAGAAACCGAAAACTGGCCAGTTTCATTGAGGTTTTGAACTAATTAGAACTAATTAGAGAGGGCAGAGAAGGACAACAGATAGGCTGCTTCTAATCCCATCCTACAATCCTTTCTTTGAAATGTAGAGAAAATCCACTTGAAACTGCTCAAGTGACTGATAGTTGTTTCTAAATGAGATTTCTACTTCTGCAGCATTGATTTCTGGCAAAGTCCTGTCCCTAAAAATGAACTTTTTTTTTCTGGGGTAAGGAGAACTTTATTAAATCCATGTGGTGAAAGATAAATAATATGGAGCTTTATGGCACGAAAGTGGTAAAAAAATTCATTTGCATATTTATTTGTACCACAATGGCACAGCATCATTATATAAGGAAATGGCACTGGGAACAGCTTAGGAAAGATTTCTTATTCCAGCTTCTTTTTATTTAGCATGTACTTACTGAGTGCCCCATGACAATAATGATGATGGTAATAATGATGATAATAGAATATTGAATATTAAATAAATATAATAAAAAGGATAAAGGCCCATGTTCAAACATCAAACAGTCTAGGTTTGAAATCTGAGTCCATAACTGTGTAACCGTGTTGGCATGCTACTTACCATTTCTCTGCCTCACTTTCTTTGCCTATTAAGTAGAGATAATAAATAGTACAGAGATTTGTTGTAAGGATTAAAATGAGATAACATATGAAAAAACATTTAAATAAGTAGCACAGTAAGCACTCAGTAAATATTAGAAATCTATCATTACTATTGTTATTATTATTAAAGACTTAAAAAGACTTACCAAATGTTAGGCTCTGCATTAAGCAATTTATACATATATTTTAGTGGATATAAATTTTTTAAAAATTTGTATGTGTATTCACTAATATATTTTAAACACCAAAGGTGTTCCAAGTCCATAGCAAGCACTTAGGAAATAATTGTTGAATGAATAAGCCGTTTCATTCCCTCCTTACAGCAGCCTTACAATGTGGCAGGCGCTCAGAATATAACCATGAGCAAGACAGAGTCTTAACTTTCAGGTCTGGTGTGGGGGTCCAGGGTATATGCAAGGAGAACAGATAAGTCAATAGGCAATTCATATCCAGAGTGACTGCTCTGATAAGGTAGGGTATTTGGTAGCAGACATGAGGAACACCTAATTCAAACTCAAGGAAACAGGCAACACTTTCTGGAGGAAATGACATCCAGGCTGAGATATGGAGGATGAGTAAGTGTTAGCCTAGCAAATTAGAGGTAACAATGTATGGCAAGTCTAGAAAGTAAGAAAGCATGGTGATTTCCTTTAAATGAACGTGGTTCCATATAGGTGAAGAGGTAAAGAGAGGAAAAAGGAAGCTATAAAAGTCAACAGGGCTGTAAGTACAGTATCAGGGATCTGGATTTGATCCTAATGGCAATGGGGCCATTTAAATTATTTAAGCAAGTGAGTAATATATGCTTTGGAATAATCACTCTGGTGGTTTCCTCCATCTCACTGGGTTCTCAGAATTCTAACATTGGCTTTAAGCTAGATCAACTTTGGTATCCGTTTATGTATTTACACATTTGCTAGTCTACACTCCTAGAATTACATTCATTTGTGGTCTTCATATCTAGGCCTGTCTTTGACCATTTTGTGACAGTGGTCTCTAAGATCAAATCTATCCTGAACTTTAGGAACCTGTATCCTAGAGGTAGGCAGTTCTTACTGAGAGTAGAGCCAATTAGATCTGTTATTTGTGTCATAGAATTTCTTAAAATTTCTCACTTGGCTACCTTCCCAATACCATATGATGATGATTGAACCATTAGATCTCTCTCTCTGCTAAAGTTATAGCAAAGGGGGCAAGTTAACTTTTGGAACATGGCTGACCCAGCCTCTGAATAAGTATATTATATATTATTTTCTAATATTGAATGACAGGTGGAGAATTTCCAGGGGAGGAGGTAGGTTACAAGATGTGGAACCAAAAAGGTCCAGATTCCTATAGACCTTCCATTTACCATGTTGTTGATGTCAATTCTTAATGTGCACATACACTATATTACCACGGGTGACTTCCTATATAGTTAGAATTCTGCTAGCCTGAATTTTTCTTTCTCAGAATTCAAGGTGATGCTGTTACTAAAGAATAATAATGATACATAAATCTACAGTAGGGGGTTTCAAGGAATTATATTTACCAAAAAATAGCCTTTTATATAAATGTATCATGTAAATGACATACATACCTGAGAGAACCTAAATTAAAGTAATCTTCTCTATCACTGTGAGCTCTGTGTGAATTAGTTCATCCTAATAGAATGAGCTGCGTAGTGGTTAGTATGTCAAGAAAATGAAAGAACAGGCCATATATGCAAAAGCCAGGACCCAGTACTGGACTTTGGAAAAAGAAAAGGCAATCTTCCTTTTTGAAATCGTAAGTAGGAAAAAAATCATGTAAGTCAAAACCTTAGAAGGATGGTGAGGAGTTTCTGAGAACCAGGAAAAATGAGGTGGGGAGACCCTCATAATGGTTCTCTCACCTTCAATCTTCCCTCACTGCCTTGGTGATTCCAGTGTGGTGTGAGGAGTGAGAAGAGAAACAGGGAGAATGGACAGAGAGGACTAGTGAACTGAAGGAAAGAAAGGGGTGAAAGATGAAAGGAGGGACAGAGAGCATTCTCCAAGCCACTCGGAATTTAGGGCGTAACACTAAAGATAGGGAAGCACAAACATGCCATCCCCCTTGCTCACCACCCACTCCAACACCAAGCAGGACGAGTGCCAAGCAGGCACACCTCCAGGTTGAAAAGTGCAAATGTTACTCAGGGAACATGCAATGTGAGGTACATGGTATAAGATGGGACAAAAACCATGAAAGGAAGCATTTAAAATGTCAGCTGATTGCTCAGTAGATCAGTCAGCCAGCCGGTGAGTGCAGAACACTTCCTTAGTGCTCAGGAGGCACGGAAGCCACCACCACAGCCTGGGTGTCAGGCTGGGAGTGGGGTCAAGAGAGGAGCCTGGTAATGCCCATGGAGGGCAAAAGAAATGGCTGAAAACCCAGGCAGGTGTGTTGTTTGACACAGAAAATCAATCGCTGACAACCTTGTAATAGAAGAATGGCTGAAATGTATAACAATTATTTATCCCATTTTGATATCTGGAGTATGATTAACTTCAGTCTTCCCTTGTTTAATTGGCCATTAGCTTTGATGAAGTACATTTTTCAAGTCAGATAGAAAATGACTTTAAGGAAAGGTGTGTCTGCAGGAGAGGAGGCAAGGGAAGGTCAGGCTGATGTGTGAAAAGGCAGAAGAACAGAAGAAAATATCTACCTTTATTATGAAACCTCTGACAACATTGCAGCAGGCCCTAGGTTTTTAACGCAGGAGGTGATGTGGCTAACTCTGACGTGCACTTTGCTACTTACTTCAAAGTTCAGCAAAAGTTTAAAAGGAAATGAAATGAAAATTGACACTTAATAGATAATCATGGGAGAAAAAGATCAACCCAAAAATATTGCTGCCATGGACCTTTTTCAATGCCCTACTTTTGAAGATTCTTTCAATAATATAAATTTTTTTGATTCCAGAGTACTTAAATTTTTGAAATAAAGGAATTATCTTCTAAAGGAAATTCTATGTGTCATCATATTTTCAAAAGGCTTATTTCATTAGTATGTGCTTTAAAAGATTCCAGGACATGAAAGACAGGAAACACATCCATGTGAACAGAAGAGACTGAGAATTTCAGCCTCCTTCCCAGTGGTCTAAAAGCTATGTAATAAAAACACTCATGCAGGATGTCAGTGGTCTTGCCAAAACACTCAGACACACTCAGACAATAATAAACTGAAAAATGATTTAGCATATGCAAAAGCTCATCGAGCTGTAAACTTATCCCTTTAACATTAATGTATCATATAAGCGGGAGTAGGTACCTAAGAGAACTTAGATTAAAATATGTAAGATATAACTCAATTTAAAAATCAAAAATGCAATTTACAGGTTTTTGCTTGAGAAGTTAGTGATAGGACGACACACAGTGTCTAATGTGGGTAAAATTAATGTTAGATAAGGAAAAATAGCTGTTCTTTTTTGCCAAAGGAATACTTAGAATATATTCATAGAATTGTTGAGTATTAAAGGTGAATAAAACCTTAAAATTATTTTGTTCATCTCTTCATTTTATAGTTGCAAAAAACAAGGCATTCCTTCCATCATGATATCTAGAGGTAAAATGGCTTGCCCAGTGTCGAAAGCTAGGAAGTGGCCGTCAATATCTTGAGTCTGTCAATCACTTCTCCCATTCCAAGGAAACATAAAGTATAAATCCCAATGTTTTTATAGATTATTATGATCTAATAAAGTCTGATTGGACCTATAGAAGTGGGACATATTAACATGTCAATATTTGTAAAATAAACCTCATGAAAACAATTATGGCAGCTTACAATTTTAAGGGATCTTTAGCAGGTTATCTTAAGAAAAAAGCTAGAAGCCAAAGTAAAATACATATAAATATGTAACTAGACATGTGTATATATATATATATATATTTATATATGTGTGTGTGTGTATAAAAATAGATGACTTCTGAAATAGAAGTCATATGTATTCAGGAAAGAAGCCTGAGGTGTGTGTTTAACATTTGTATTTAAAGAAAAGGCTAAAGATGTGTAGTATTCTTTCTAATGAGGAAAGAAAAGGAAATGAATTTAAATTACGACCAAAGGAATTTAAGTTAGTTGGAAAGATCTTATTGGCAGTGAAGGTTTTATAAACACTGGAAGAGATTCCTGGGGAGGTTTTCAAATTCCCTATCTGGATTTATTTAAAAGAAGAGAGATACCTATCGGCCCAGGGTCTTGAGGTAGAGACCTGCCTAGAATTTGCTTTCAGCTGAATTCTCTGCAAGTCCAAATTAATTCCTGACAATGTTTAGGATGTCAAAGATAGTAAATTCTAGACAATGGCAAGGAATGTTGCTCCTTAAAAAACAAAAACAAGACCAAAAAAACCTCACCCAAAGTAATCATTTCCTTGGAAAATCAATTGGCGTATGCTATTTGGTTATAAGTGGAATGTACAATTATAATACATTCTGGTTTTCATTTGCTTTTTAGCCTGGAAAGAAGGCTATGAACTCTCTCTGGCAGGCTATGCCCTGCTTAATAATACATCTTTATTTTCCTTCTCTAGGTTGGTTAGAAAAACCTAGACCTAGGTAGCAATACGTGTACTCAGAGTAGATACCTGTGAAGGAAATACCCTCTACCCTGACTCCAAAGGAAAACTTCTTTGCCTCCCAATTGAAAGGAGCAGGATGACGCCCCACCACCATTGCCCCTCTCCTTCCTTACCTCCACACAGAGTCCACACAAGTTCTCTGCAATCTGCAGAATTTCCCTTCATTTTGACACATGAACAGCACATGCACTTACATTTCATACCAAAATTCTTTAATTTGTTGTATTTCTCTGTTTATACAGTTGTACACCTGTTTACACCATTATGATCACCACATTTATTGTCTGGTTTTTCTTGTGAGCTCCTGCAGGTGAGGGATGAAACCTGTTTAACTAGCTTTGCACAGCACTGCGTGTGCACACGCAGGTGGGCACTGTGAGACTGTGCTTGGAAGTAATGTTCCCGAGTCAGAGCTTCAGGCGTGTCCTGGGGGTGAGCAAGGGCAATATATGTAACCTAAACATCTGTACCCCCATAATATGCTGAAATAAAAAAAATGAGAAAAAAAAAAGGTCATCCTAACTGCAATATCCAGAATGGATTGCATTGGGGTACCAGTGGGGGAGAAAAAAAAAAGATCCCATGGATTAACTGAAGTTGGAGAGAGAAGACTCAGTTTGCAGAGTCTGTGCCATGCCCTGGTTCTCCTATATGTAACACACCAAAGCCATAATTGGTTGCAGGAGTCATCAGGGCAGTGAGCAATGTGGACGAGGGTCCAATCACCCACTGAAAAATCTAAATCAGGGCCTAAAATGCACAGAAAACAAGGCTGCATTTATTTGGGAGCTTGCCCTGCACCATGACCCTCCTTTCTCTTGTGCATAGTCCCAGTCTTGCTGGGCTTCTCAGCTCAGAGCATTGTCTGTCGGCCCCCGTTGCCGTAGAGGGTTGTTATATCTCAGACACTCCACAGACGACTATCAAGTTCACAGGATCTTGATTTTCTTATTTCTTTATGTTCCTATATGTATTGCATAGAGGAAACAAGTCATTTTTACCAGAATTAATATTTTTCTTTCCCACCAATCCCCACACAACCCCCTTCAACCCTCCCTCACATCAGTCTTCCTCACCGACCCAAGAAGACAGAGATAAGTCAATACACATTTCTTAGTTGGGTTAATATTTTCCTATGCCTGTTCGTCTCTAAGGGTCTTCAAAGTTAGGTTTTCAAAGAACAAAATGATTGATGAAAACCCTTCCTACCCTCTGGGAAAGCACAAGGAATGACATTTCATTTAATTCAAAAAATATTTTCCAGGTAGCATTATGAGTCACTCACTGTGTTCTGGGAAAAGAGGGGAACAAAACACAGACTTTGGCTTCATATATTTGGAAGTGTGTGTGTGTGTGTGTGTGTGTGTGTGTGTGTGTGTGTGTGTATGCATGTATAATGAGTTAATTGAAGATTTTACTAAATGATCTTAAACATAAGAAGATTGCTTTATTGTAGGGTTGTAGTGAACATTAAATGATACAATATATGTGAACTATACTTAGCACAGAGCCTAGCACATAAGACACTTTCAATAAAGAATAGCTGTTACTATTACTACAGAATCATGGCATAATTTAGAGCAATTTTTCGACAGAGATCTCTCTGAAAATCAAATTTTACCTTGTTACTGAAGAATTTTCTTCAGTTAAAAAAAATTTACCTTGGATGATAGGCAATATAGTTTGATTATTACAGGGTGAAGGGAAATCATCACATTCAAATTTGAAAAACAATATTATTTAGAACATTGAAGTCAATATCTTCCCAACAGAAGTAGATCTCAGCCACATGCTGATGTGCAGAGACAGTCTGATTCTCACCCTGCTCTTCCTACCAATGTTCAGAAGTGTTTCTGAATCTAGATCACACCTCAAACATACACGGCACACATTTTTCTCCTTCCTGCTTCCTCCTACTGCGGTCCGGATCATGGTTATTCCACAGGATAAGTAACTATCAAAGCACACCTCAAGTTTTTCCCATTTATTTTGAAGGTACATAAAACAATTATTTCAGAGCATTATTTTAATAAGTTAGCTGTTACTGACTCAATATGAATAGTTAGTCTTAAACAGAAATAAATTAACTTTTAACCACAGGTAAAACTAAGTCAAATTTTAGTCAGCCAAGGCATTTTTTCAAACTTTACCCCCCAAAAAATTGCTTCACAGGTCATCTTAGGTGAAGAATAATATTTAATTAATCAATTATTCAATTAATTAATTGTATGGTTGAATATATGAATGGATCATAACGTAAACACCAAGACAATTGAGTACAAGAATGTTGTAATACAGTTAGCCCAAACAAAGGATCCACTTACCTCACATCTTTTGGTTCAATTTAAGATTTGCTCTATAATCTCAAATATCTGGATAACTGAAAGGAGACTTCATGCCATATACTCCTTGAATATTTACTATTATAAATAAATAGCCTCAGTCTTTCCTGAATTCTGTCATTTATAAGAACTCTCACCATGTCTTGAGTCACCATTATATTATCTATATTTTAACCTGTCTGAATATTCATCTAATTATTTCATTTATAAAGGGCTAGAATTTCACCTTCCATATTTCCTCGACAAGGATGAGGAACTTCTGTGAAATATTTTATATATTCCCATCCACTGCAAAAGTATCAGAAGGATGCACCTCAAATGAAAATCTCATAGATATTTTCTGTCAAACATTTCCACTTAACTTTTAATATGAAGCCCTAATTTTAGATTCCAACCATGGAAGCTTCTGTTCTCCAGCTGTTCAAATGAAAGTCACTATTTCTCAAATTTATTTGCATACTGAAGCATCAATTAGTTTCTCACTCCTACATTCCTTATTCCAAACTGATAGAATCCTAAGATTTCATAATATACTTTAGATATTTAGATCTTTTCAGTCTTTTCTGTTATCAGATCATTTAGATGTGGCTACTTTAAACTTTGTAACCATTAAATATTGTCATAAGAGCATTGCATGGGTTTTATAAACAAAGGACAATTAATGTCTCTCTAACTGTAATGTATTTAAAAGAAAACCAATGATCCAGCAATCCAGACCTTCAATGGTGGCGTAGCACAACCTCAGGGAATTTTTTCCTCTTTTCTAATTTATCAGGATTTAGTTGTTAGTTCAAAAGTGGTCCTGTTTCCATAGAAATGGATTTCATAATCCTAGAGTTTTATCTGAGACTACACAATCTTGAGTTCTTGTACAAATCAGTCGAAGAATTAAGGAGTTCCTTTGAATGGGCGAAGAAAGGGAAACAGGCCCTCACTGCCCCATGCTCAGCTCTCCAAACATTGTAAACAGTAAATGAAAGCCAGTGAGATGAATTACTCCAGGGGAAGGTAAGAATGGCTTCCAGGAACCTCAAGGTGCCTCACCTAATTGTCTTTTTCTAAATCCTGGCATTTCTACATAGCATAAATGTGCAGTTCTTATGGAAATTTTATGCCCAATTTATAAGCATTGTTCATCAATGAACACTTGTCACACTCCAGACAATTGCCATGAATCAATAAAATAAAATATACCGTCCCTTGAAAAACTTGAAATTAAACTCTGGAATGATGTCAGTGGGATAAGAATAGGCAGTTCTTTTGTTTTTCTGATTCTTGATTCACCACTCTTCAAAATTGTGCGAAAGAACAGAATCTTTCTTTTCATTGCCTTTACTCATTTATTGTACAGCTGTCAAGATTGAATGAGACTGCGCAGATAACACAATCAGCAAAGAGACTGGCCCAAAGGACATGGTTAACAAACATGTATTTCCTCTTCCTTCAGAAACCATAAGAATGTGGCTAGCCTGCTTTGTGGAGGAAATTCTAAACTGTTGAAAGACCTGTCAAAGTTGATGCCTGATCATCTGAGAGAATGTTATATACTTTTGAAATGTTATGATATATTTATAAATAGCAATTCAGATTTTTATGATGGGTTTTATAGAAAAAGATATTATTACTGTAGAATCTTCTTATCATACCTAGCTGATGAGGTGCGACCACTAAGCTTCCTGCATCTCAGAGTGAATGATACCAAGAAAAACAGCTTTGACTCCATCCGCCCAATTGAATAATTAAGACATCTCTTCACCCTAGAGGCTTACAGTAGGCCAGCCTCAAAAAATGAAACCCTTTTTTTCAACACTTTCAGTGCTGGAAGGGAAGTCTTTTCACTAAGACTTATACCTTATCAAGTAAATAAATCACATGTTCAGCAGTAATAAAAATATTGGTGAGAGGTGAACATTCTTCATTTCAAAGCAAGAAGCCTGTTGAGTGGCAATACAGTTTTAAAAGTATTGATTTGCCAGGGGAGCTCTCATCATACTCCTGAAACAATTTTATGCTGTTGTGATTTTGTTTGTGGATTTTTCTTTTTTTCAAAATTGAAGCAATGTACTTAACTCTAATCAGCTCATCAAGGCCTTTTAAAATGTCCATACAATTTACAATTTCTGTTCTTTTTTAAAATAATGTCAAGTGCTGGGAGTTTTTTTTGCACTGCTAAGTTTTGTGTTTCAGAAGTACAAAAAAGTATTTATTTGCAAGGAGTCCAGCAAATATTTATGGAACACTTACCATGTGCCAGGCCTGGTTCTGGTTGCAAGGGATGTTACAGTACACAAAGCAAATTCCCTGCTATCAAGGAGTGTTTGGAGAAAACGAAAGGGTTGGTGTTGAGCCAGACTATAAATGGCCAAAATGTTTAATTACAGAAGACACATATAACTGCTGTTACACAATTAAAGGAAATTAGATTAAAAATCTATGAAAATGACTGGTTAACTTTAGATTGGGTGGTGAAGAAAGACCTTTTTGAAGAAGTAATATTGAAGTGGGAGATTTAAATGGAGAAGGATTCAGCCATGCAGTGTTCTGGGGGAAAGCATTATAGACAGAGTAACAGCAAAGTTCTAAAAGTGAGGACTAGCACTGTTTTTCATAAGAAGGTGACCAGTGTGGCTGAAGGGGAGAAGACACGATGAGGCGTGACAAGGTTGGATGGTAAGCAAAGCAACAATCACATGGGACACAAAAGCCAGGAAAAAAGTTTAGATTTGTTGTAAGTGCAATGGGGAGCCAGAGGTGGGGTATATAAACAGGAGAATGACGTGATATGACTTACACTTTTTGAAGTCCACCACATCTGTAGCATGGAAAGCAGAGCAAGAGTAGATGCATGTTTAATGCAATTGGAAACATTGAAGGGTGTAAGGAAGAAAATGGACTCACTTATTTTGAGTTTTGTTCTCAAGATCTCTCTGGCTATGGTGTAGGAACTGGACTATGGTAGGAGGGAACATATAAAGGGAGCCAGAGTGGAAGAACTTTTAGTGAATTTGGATACAGAGGTCAGATGGTATGCTTGGGTTGCAAGAAAAGAGATAACACATCGAGAAACTATTATGGTTATTATTTATGAATACATCAGTATAAATGTAAAACTAGGATGTATTATTATTCATAATACATAAATTCATTTAATTGTCACTACATTTAATGGAATAGGTACTTAGTCCATTTTCCTTATATGAAAACTCAAAGTCAGAGACATAAATCAAACTTCCAAATATCCAGCAAAAGTAAACGGCAAATCCAGGATTCAAAGCTCAGTCTTATGTGCCTATGAAGCTCCAGATTTTTCTACTCCGCCATGGTGTCCCCAGGTCAGAATTATCAAATAAAATATATTGAAAATTTTATTCTAAATAATGAAACAATACTCCGCAACATAAAAAATAAAATTTAACTGCATTGACATTTAGCTTGTTTCTATACGTTTGTTCCTCTAAATAGAACTGTGATAAACATTTTATATATTATTTTACCTTATTTTTAATTACTTCATTACCCAAATTCCTAGATTTCTAGAAGCATCAAACAATATGAATATTTAAAAAGCTCTGGGTATATAATGTCAATTTATATGTAAGTGGCCATAAAGTTTGTGCCACTTACAGCTCACTTAACCCAAACCAACATTAAATATATTTTCATCTTTGTCAATTAGATCACCAAAATTTTAATTTATTATTTTTTATTGAGGTAAAAAGAAAACCTATATATCTTTACCATTTAATAACTGAAATTTTAATTCCATAGTTGAATTCACTTTTCCTTTAATTACTAACGAGGTTGAAGAATTTTCTACATGTTTGTTAGCCTTTTTTATTTCTTCTTTCATGAATTATCTGTTCATTAAATTGCCCATTTTCCTGTATGGTGTTAGTGTTTCTTTTTTTTTTTTTTTTTTGAGACAGAGTCTCACTCTCTTGCCTGGGGCGAGTGCCGTGGCGTCAGCCTAGCTCACAGCAACCTCAAACTCCTGGGCTCAAGCAATCCTACTGTCTCAGCCTCCCGAGTAGCTGGGACTACA
>CAUYSK010067248.1:0-44573 GCA_963575035.1 Avahi laniger | reverse complement strand
GCCTCCCGAGTAGCTGGGACTACAGGCATGCGCCACCATGCCTGGCTAATTTTTTCTATATATATATTTTTAGTTGTCCAGATCATTTCTTTCTATTTTTTTTTTTAGTAGAGATGGAGTCTCGCTTTTGCTCAGGCTGCTCTCAAACTCCTGATCTTGAGCGATCCACCCGCCTCGGCCTCCCAGAGTGCTAGGATTACAGGCGTGAGCCACCGCGCCCGGCCCCAAAATCAAACTTTTGATGGAATTTCTGGCATTAAACAAGCACTATGTCAGGAAAATATTAGAAATCTGTTATATAAGTTGTCTTAAATAGTGAATCGCAAACATAAGTGAGTGGAAAGCAAGTACAACTTGGGTGTAGATCTGGTGTTTTTTAAAACATTGAGAAACATTACTTACGTGTAGAAAGGAATGTATTTACTTCTAGAACTTGGACTCACACTTAGAAAAAGAGAAAAGATAGGCAATTGGATTATTAGTATTAAGTTAATGAATATCAAATTATTACAGTGATTCTCTAAAGTAAAAGGTCTTTAGAGCCATCTCATAGGAATTGAACTCTCAAAATTTGCAATTTTAAACAGAAATTATCTGAAGATATAGTTCTGCCTTTTCTGGAATGTCATATAAATGGAACCATACACTACATAACATTTGGGGTCTGGCAGCTCCCGCTGAGTAACGTGTATTTGAGACCCATCCTATTGCTGTGTGTTGCGTCTGTCCTTTCTCATCGCTGAATAGTATTCCATGACATGGGTGGACTCTGGTGTGCTTATCCATTCGCCTGCGGAAGGGCATCTTGTTGCTGGTAGGTTTGGAGACTATAGATGATTCTGTTAGGAGCATCGCACAGAGGTTTGTGTGCGGCCCCTGTGAGAAACATTCACGTGGAGGAAGGTTCTGGGGTGAACAGCACCCTCGAGAATTCTGCAGGGTGGCAGTACTGACTATGTAGCTTTTCATTTGCCAACTAGTTTATGACCAAAAAAAAAATCCATTAGATTTACATAAACTGGAATAAAAAGTTTATCATCTGGGTAAGCTATTTGTTATATATATATAGCACCACCACATATAAGTTAAAAATGCTAATAAAGTTTTAAAAATTAACATTCATGTATTAAGAATCAGTACTAAAAATTTTCATCTTTTATAAAAGATATTTAAATGGGATTATCAATAATTTCAGCATGCTGTCTATACTAGGATCTTACACTTTTTGACTGTTTTGATCTTTTATTTAAATTATTACCATTCAGTGTACACTGGATTGTAAATCAGAGTGTTTCACAATTTGGCAAAACCACAATTTCAGTAACTTTATCAAAAAATCTTATACATTATTTTTAGATATAGCTCAATAAAATGTTTTTTTGCAAGACTCAATATTCTTCTCAATATTGTCACGATTTGCATTTCCAGATCCAGCAGTCAAACTTGATTATGGCTTTATAGATTTCATTTCATTATTATTTTTACTTCTAATAATTAAAAATCCCTTGTAAAGGGTGCTTTATAATGGTTTCATTAAAGTGGTGCCATTGTCAAAGATTTGAAAAATGTTATCCTTGATATTGTTTTTTCATAACTAAAATTTAGCAAAAACTCATTAATTTTGCTGACTGTGGGCAAACATCTCCTGCATTTTGCTTTGCAATCATGATTAGGTAAATATGAAATCAAATGTACAATATGAACCGAACCAGAAAATGAGATGAAAGTCCAGGGAACAAAAGATTGAATAATTTTTTCCCCA
The DNA here is from genome assembly GCA_963575035.1 of Avahi laniger. Lineage (NCBI taxonomy): Eukaryota > Metazoa > Chordata > Mammalia > Primates > Indriidae > Avahi > Avahi laniger. The sequence continues at coordinate 42,811 of CAUYSK010067248.1, read as the reverse complement.
GACAGCATATATTATTCTTGTGTGATGTTTGTTTGTCTCACACTATTCTTCATAATTGGCCACAGAATTTGTTGAACACTACATATTTCTATTTTAAAATTCCATGTGATTCACTCTTATATTTTCTATTGTATTTGATTTTCGTGAAATGCTGGTTGTGACTCACCACTGATAGGTTGCAGCCAGCCTGCTACAGACTCCTCGTTAAACTATTTAGTGAAGTCTCCTCATTCCTCTGAACTAGGGTAACTGCTTATTCACGTGGAGAAAATGGGTCCCTAGCTCTTATCATAAGTAAAAGTGAATATCAAGTAGGCTAAAAAAGTAAATGTGAAAACCAGAACTTTAAATATTTTAGAAAAGATGTAAGAAAAGAAGGAGAATATATTTATTATTTCAAGGCAGGAAAAAGTTTATTAAAACTCCACAAAAATAACAAGATTTGAAGGAAAATGCTGATGAATTCAATTACACTAAAATTCAAAACTTCAGTTCAGCAAAGTGCATCTTAAAATAGAGAATTCATTGACTAGAAGGAGATACTTTGATGCATGTTACTAGTACAGGGTTTTTATCCAGAAAAGTAAACACAAACATTTCTATAATCAATAAGTAAAAGACAACACAATAGCAAAAGGGACAAAGTGTATGAGCAGGAAATTGACAGACGTGCAAATCCAAGTAAGTCATAAACTTACCAAAAATTATTATAATCAACCAAGTAGGTATAAACTAAAATTACAATGAAGTATAATTTTATACTTATAAGATTAGAGTTTTTTTTAAAACTGAAAATTCCCAGCACTGGACACAATGTACAGTAATAGGAATTGAAGCGCTGCTGGTGGAAGAGCCCACAGGTAAACTCATTTGGAGAAGAACATGGCAATATCAAAAAAGGAGAGAAGTGTACATCTTTTTGACCCAGCAATTCTAGACATAGTATGTGTATATAAAACCTCGAAGTATTTTTATATGTGGATATGTGAAGGTATGTGGACATTGTACTCACTGCCAAAAAAAAAATCAGAAAAAATTAAATTATGAGAGTGGATGAATAAATTTTGGTATATCCATTCAATGGAATACTATATAGCAGAGAACATGAATACCTAGAGACACATATATCAAGAGGTATGAATCTTACAAACACGATACTGAGCAAAAATGTTAACTGCATAAATACACGTATGATACCACTTACACTGAGTTTTTAAACAAGGGATGCAATACCACATATGTTTTAAAGGCTAAAAAGAATACATGAAAATGTGAGACATCCAGTGCAGCATTCTAGTGGTGATCCCTGAGGAAGGGAGATGTATCAAGGGGGCTTCCATCATGTCAGTAACATTTTATTTCTAAAGCTAGGATGGATAGACTATATCATATTCTTATTTATACATTTCGTGTATATAAAACGATCAAAAATAAATTTGAAAAATGCAAACAGAGGTGATAACCTGGATTGTGGGCTGTGGTAAGAACAAAAGTAAAGAGACAAAATACTGACATTTTCGAAGGCAGAAATACCAAGTTTTTTTAGACTAAATGCACAAAATTATATAAGGGGAAGTATTAGTAATAAAGCCATAGTTTTTAATGTTAATGTAACACAAAATAACTATACAATACAAAAATTGATAGAAAATAATTTATAATTTTTTATATGGAATTTTGCAACATTGTAATAGTTTATATAAAATTGTTTATAAAACATTCCCTGTTTTAAAATAGTTGTGGTACATTTAACATCCTAAATTTTAAGGAAGGTAAAGAGAAAATGAAAGAAAGCGGGCGACTCTAAGCGACTGTCCTGGGATTCGGGTCATATTCTCAGTTCCAGGCTCTGGGGATGTGCCTCTCACCCGTCCCTCTAACCCATGAGCGAGAGTGTCAGATTCTTAAATACATGAGAGCGAAAAATCTAGTGATGAAAACCTTAGGAGATAAACTTACAAATTAACTGGTTTGACTGGTGCCAGGAAAGATCTTGTTTGAAATCTGTCCCAGAGTCCACCAACCATCTAAAATCATCAACAAAGTGAATGACAGATATTTAATGAACACGTTATTACAATTTCTGGTATAAAACTCCAGTGCCCTTTACAGTTCTCTCCACATCATAGCCAAGCCCCCAGCTCTCTAGAAAAAACACAGTCCAAACTTCCTTAGCCCCTCCTGGGTTTTGTCTGGAGTCACTCCTGGTCCCAGACTCCTAATTTCAATTTGTTTCCTCACAGCTGGAAGCTGCCTCGTCATTCCCCTCGTTTGGATGGAAGCACTTGGGAAAGGTCTGGATTTAGTTGTCGTCCAACATGCTGTTCCCATCTGGACCTCTGCGGCCCCAGGCCAGTCTTTCCTTTCCAGCCCATATACTATATGCTAATATAATTTAACACCAAGGATATGTAATAAAATGACCCATTTTCACAAGACATAGGAATATTTTTAGTTTAGAGATCCTTTACAAATAGATTTTTTTTTAGTTTTTATTTTAATTGATTTTAACTTCCAAGTAAAAATCTCAGGTTTCAGCATTTATATTAAAGTTATGTTTTTCCTCTCTTATCAGCATTTTTCTCTATAAAAGTTGAAGAAATTTTGCAAGGTCTTTACCTGGGGTCAATGGACCTCTTGGGGTCTATATTAAGACCTGTATTTTAATTTAATTGATTTCCTCTTTAGCCCAACACATTTTATGTATTCAAAAACTTTATTATGAGAAGTAGTCCAAGGGCTTAACCAGGCCTCTATTCATTGAGATACGGCACAAAAGCATGGGTGTGTTACATTAATACAAGGTGTTTTGCAAGCACAGAGCAGAGACACCGAATCCAGTGAGGAGGTCAAGAGTGAGGGCTACGATGAGACCGGAAGTATGAGTGGGATTTTGCCTGGCACAAATGCACAGACAGAAAGAGTGGCGAAGGCCTTGGAACACTCTTGCAAACCTTCCTGGGAAGGAGCATGGCAGACCTGAGGACCCGAGAGAAGTTCGGCAGAGACAGCACAGCACAATGTAGGGTGACGTTTGGGTGACAGAATGGAAAGCAGACGGAAGACAACGGGGCGGGGAGGAGGCTAAAGAGGAGGCTGTGGGCAAATAATGGAGCATTGGGTATATGCAATCTCAGGGAATATCAATTTGATTTTATAAAAAAGGACGGGTTTAATGAGTGAAGTACCATGAACAGACTCACACTTTAGGAAAAGTATCCTGGCTGTCGTGTGGATACGGTAACTCGTGTGATGAATTCTTCTTGATATTTAGAAATGAAAAGAGTGGACATCACTTGCTGATCAGTTGGTATGCTTTGTTTTATCACTTAGTAAGAGATAATACCAGATAGCAATCTATGACTCAAGGATCTTTTCGTTTTGCCGTGGAACTGCAAATCTAAGTTCTAGATCCTATTTCAAGAACTATCCTCAGCATTGGTGATCTGGTGAAATTTTTCCCTGTATTTTTCATTATTTACTCATTCTTTTGCAATTTCAAAAATGGACACAGTCATTGCAAATGGCTTTCAAGAAAGAGGTGGTCTTTAAATAGTAAATAAAAGTTTTCAATATTGATAATATCAAACTATTTGCAGTCATCAATGACTTGTATGATTATGGAACTTTCAGTTTCATAAAGATATATATTTACTTAGTTATTTATGTAATTCTTAACAATAAAATCAGTGTTATTTTGACTTAAAGCTGTGGAGTTCATTTCATAACAGTAAGAAATACATTATTGCTCGAGGCTGTTTGCTAACCTGAGTTATTGCTGGTGCTCTTTCATATCTTTTCAATGTAAAACACTGTGAGATGAGATCTGCAGCTTTTTCCAAAGTAGTTTCTTCTGGATCAAGTTTTGGTGGTAGCATCTTATCCCAAGGGACACCTTCATAAGCTCTATGGAATTATTACAGTTACAATAACTGGTATAGTTCATAACAATATCCACTGTGAAAGGCAAAATTTTAAGATGACCCAGATTATCTGTTTCTGAAGAGTTGGCAACATTCCTACTATTCCACACTAATGTGGCCAAATTGCACAAATCTTGAGCATGGTACAAGGGCTGTGGCTATCCTGTTAAATGCAATCATTATTCTATACATAAGGATGTGGAGCTAAAGGTCCCATTTCGTATTTAGAGTTTTGAAAGTTGCTGTGTGTTTTGACAGACATACTTTATAGACCCAGCAAAACCAATTCTAATTTGATCCTGAATGAAAAACAAACAACAACTCTCATTCCAAAGACTGTATTCTGACAAGATAGATGGATCCCTGGACTCTGCTCCTGCCATATCCAAAGCTGCTGCTAGAGCTGATGTTTCCATTCTGTGGGAAAGGCATACCTTTCAAAAACTCCCACTCAGTCAAAGTCAGTTCGTAAAGAGTTACCAGTGATCCTCATTTCATCAACAAACATTTATTCAGAGACGACTGTATTTCTAGGCCTGTGCTAAGTGCTTGCAATAAGAGTGAATAAGGACTAAAACAAAAATTGTATTGACCACATAAGAATGTCATGAAGATTAAAGGACATACTATTAGAAAAGGTAAATATTGGAAAAGCTAAATAGCTCAGTGGTGGGTCCATAGTGTTTTCACAGTGTATGAGTATACTTTGAATTCATTCATTTTGAAATCACTATATCATAAAAATTCCAAACATAATAAAATATTTTTAATTGTAGTGGACTTAAGTGTTGTGTTTTCTGACATAATATCTGACTAGCATTGCACTTAAAAAGTTAATCAAAGCTCAAAAGATAACTCACTGTTTGAGCCTCTGATAGATTTCATTAATATTTTATGGAATTTTCCATGGAGGTTTTAAAAGTTTTTCCCTAGAAAAAATTTTATATTTTTAAAGAGAAGCTACTAAATACTATGTATGATACTTTGTTTTATAAAAAAACTTTTATATTCCGAGTAAAGTTTCATCATGATACTTAACTATTACTTTACTAAATAAACTATTTCTGAAATGACTACTAGAAGGTTTTTAGATAAAAACCAAGATAGGAATACAGTAGAAAAAAAAACCCAAAATCCATAGAGGAATTTTGGGGCTGTTTAGTTATAATCCTTCATTTTTAAGATGAAAAAAATTGAGACCAAAGAGATTGGAGGATGCCAAAGTCTCTTATCCCGCAGGTGGACAAGTCTGAAGCCTTCTCTTTTCTCACATTGTCTAAGACTCCGAAGTCCGACTTCACATCATATTCTTTTGTATTTTCATCAACCTTTGGGATAGTAGGTATTCATACATGTATTTTGTGAAACTGTATTTGGTAATGGGCATACCTTCAATTTGAAGTTGCCAAGGGAAGCCTATCGGCAGCGTTCAGAGCACGACAGGAAAGGAAGTGAGCAGACGCGAAGTGCTTTATGGGCCACACATACTGCTGTTTTTAAATTCTTTCTGCTGCCTCTCTCTTCCTCTCCATCCATTCCTCCATATCATGCCATGCATTTTGGCTTCCGCTCCGTGTCTTTGCTGAATACTAAATCCACTGGTCAACCCAACCACCCATGCTCAGGCCTCATCTTACTTGACCTGTCGACATGATGTGAAACAGTTCATCACTCTCTTCTTCCCAAAACCTTCCTTAATTTTCCTTCCAGGCACTAGACTCTCTTTCTTTTCCTCCTACATTAGTGGTTGCTCCTTCTCAGTCTCTTTTTTCTCTTTTTGAGTGTACGGATGTCAGGACCCGGTGCTTTGTGCACTCTCTGACTGCACCTCTCCCTCAGTGTCCCCATCCAGTGCTGTGGCTTTACATACCTTTCTAGAGGCCACAACACAGATTTACTTCTCTAGCCCAGACCTCTGTCCCAAACTCCAAATCCATATATCCCATTGCCTGTTTGACATACCCACTGGAATGTCTAATGAGCATCTTTATCTTCCACATACCCACAGGTGACTTCTCCCCCTGCCTTCATCTTGTTAAGTTATGGCAGCTTCGGTCCGTCTAGCTGCACAGGCCAAAGCCTTAGAATCAGTTCTGACACCTCTTTCTTTTAGATTCATTACCTCCAACCAGGAAATTGGGTTGGCTCTACATTCAACATGTATCGAAAAGTCAACCATTGCTTACAACTTCCTCTCCTACAGCCTTCCCCCAAGCTACCATCAATCTCTGCCCTAGATGACAGCAACAGCCTCCTAACAGGTCTCCTGGCTTCTCCCCACACGCAACCTACTCTGAGCACAGCAGCCACCGTGATAACTTCCATGCACGAGTCTGATCTCGCTGTGTCTCTGCTAAAGCCTCATGTCACTTGGAATGACAGTCCTGGTAGCTACAGTTGCTTAAAGTGCCCTGCAAGATCTGTTTCCTAGCACTTCTCTAACCTCTTCTGCTACTCCTTCCTGCTCTTACTCTGCTCCAAGCACCCTGCCTCCTGTTCTTCCTCAACACCTTAAACGCACTTTCCAACATGGGGCCTCTGCTCTACATTCCTTCTGCCCTGAATATAGTCACTCTAAACATCTGCGTGGCTACTCCCTCACCTCCTCCCAGTGTCTGCTCACATCTCACCACTCAAGGAGGGCTCCCGCCCTCCCATTTATCACTGAAGTCTACTACCCCATGCACGTGACACTCCTGATCTTCTCTTGCTCTACTTTTTTTCTTTTTTTTTCACAGACTTCTCTATCACCTTCTAAGATATGGTCTATGTATATGCCTTCTTATTATATTTCTTGCTTATTGTCTGTTTCCCTTTAGAATGAGAGATCCTGAGAGCAGAGATCTTTGTCGCCCTAATGCACTGATGGATCTCACAGCCTAGGACATGGACTCATAACAGGTACTCGATACTTTTGCTAACTGAGTCAATGGACTCTCTTCTCTTAAGCTTTCTCCGCCATTGTTTTCTAGAACACTGTACTCTTATGTCCTGTCACTCTCTGACCGTTTCTTTTCTGTTTGGGTTTTATTCTATTAAACATAGGTGTTCTTTAATACTCTTCCTTGACATGTTTATTTTGGCAATCAAACGTGACTAAGTAAATGTGTTTGATGTCCTCTGAATTACTCATAGGACCCAGGATATATTTTAAAGTCAAGATTCTACTGGGAAAATGCTTACTTTTGTGTAGAGGACTTGTAAAACAACTTCTTTGTATTATACGTCTTGTTTGGCTGAACGAGTGGTTCGCCATCGTCCTAGAAGGCACGGATAATGAATTAAAAGAGACCAAGTATAAATGAGAATCACTATTATTTTCTATTCACCGTGTTTTCTTTTTTGCTCTTCATTTTTCTGCTTTCAAGCACCTCTTGGTTTTACCAGGTTGAATGCTTCCCTACTTTTCTTCTTTTGTTTTAGAAATTTATATTCTGTTTATATTGTCATAATCATTAAACTAAAATTTATAAAATGTATGTTAAAGTTAATGGAAAGTAAGATTTTTATGAGAAAGCTCTTGAATTTTAAACATTGATGAATAATTAGTTTTAGCATGATATAATTAAAACATCTTGTTTGTCTTACCTTCTAATGACACAAGGAGATTAGTTCTGAAATGCTTCGCTCTCCCTATCTTTCATCTTATTTAATCAAAATTAGTTATTATTATAATCATTACTATCTTTAATGGTAATAATTCATTTACATTTTCTATGATATTTTACCAATCTTTTCCTACTTTTGCTTCTTTTATTGTGCTTGTTTTTTGCCCCCCTGGGTTCTTGGTTTCATTTTCTTTTTGTGGAATTTCAATTTTCAGTAATTCTGTCAAGAATGTGAATTTTTCTAGTTGTAGTTTTTAACTCACCCTCACTTTTAAATATAGTTCTAACTGGATTTAGAATTCCAGTTCAATAGTTATGTTTCTTTAGTAACAAACATACCTCATTGACTTCTAGACTGTACTGTGGCTTTTAAAAGCATGAGTTTAATTGTTTGCAGGTATTCTGGTTCCTCCCACCCCCCAGGTTGTATTTAGGATATTAACTTTTCAATATAATTTAAGAAGAGGATATATTTTTGTTCATCTGGTTTAGGACTTCTTATGCTTCCTCAATCTGAGAATTCATGACTTTCATCAAATGGATAGTTCTCCATATTTATCTGTTAATCGTCAATGAATTATCTTTATTCTTCTTTTTTTTAATTCCTATCAGATAAATACTGGACTTTCTCATTCCATCCTCCATGTCTATTAATTTACGCATTGCTTCATCTCTAACATTCATATATATCTTTCATTCTACCATTATCAACTTTCCTATTTTTTAAATTTTTATTGATACATAATAGATGTACATATTTTGGAGGTACATATGATAATTTAATAAATTCACATAATGTGTAAAGATTAGATCAGGGTAAATGGATATCCATCACCTTAAACATTTATCTTTTTCCTTATGGTAGGAACATTTGAATTATTCTCTTCTAGCTATTTGGAAATGTACAATAGATAACAATTAACTATAGCCACTTTACTGATCTATTTAATATTAGGTCTTCTTTCTTCTACCTAACCGTATATTTGTATTCATTAATCAACCTCTTCCTACCTCCCCACCCCCTCCCCAACCTTCCTGGCCTCTGGTAACGACCAATCTATTCTCTACCTTCATGAGATCCACTATTTTAACTCCCACATGTGAATGAGAACATGCAATATTTGTCTTTCTGTGCTTGGCTTATTTCACTTAACATAATGACCTCCAATTCCATCCATGTTTCTGCAAACGACAGAATTTCATTCTCTTTTATGGCTGAATAATATCCCATTGTGTATACGTATCACATTTTCTTTAGCCATTCATCCATTGATGGGCACTCAGGTTGATTCCATGCCTTGGCTATTGTGAATACTGCTGCAATAAACATGGGAGTGCACATATCTCTTCAATATATTGGTTTCCTTTCTTTTAAATATATACCCAGTAGTGGAATTGCTGGAACGTATGGTAGTTCTATTTTCAGTTTTTTGAAGAACCTCCACACTGTTTTTCATAGTGCCTACACTAATTTACATTCCCACCAACAGTGTTCCCCTTTCTCTATATCCCCTCCAGCAATCGTGACTCCCCGTCTTCTTAATAAAAGCCATTTTAACTGGGGTGAGATGATATTTCATTGTGGTTTTGATTTGCATTTCTCTGAGGATTAGTGATGTTGAGCATTTTTTTCACATAACTGTCAGGCTTTTGTATGTCTTCTTTTCAGAAATGTTTTTTCAGATCTCTTGCCCATTTTTAAATCAGGTTATTTGTTTTTTTGCTGTATAGTTGTTTGAGCTCCTTACATGTTCTGGTTATTAACCCCTTGTCAGATGGATAGTTTTCAAATATTTTCTTTCATTCTGTGTGCGGTCTCTTTGCTTTCTTGATTTTTTCCCTTTGCTGTACAGAAGCTTTTTAGCTTGAAATAACCCTATTGCCTATTTTTGCTTTTTAGGTTTTACACAAAAAATCTTTGCCCAGACAAAAGACATGGAGCATTTTCCCAGTGTTTACTTCTAGAAGTTTAATAATTTCACATCTTAGATTTAAGCCTTTAATCATTTTTTATTTGATTTTTTTAATATGGCAAGAATTAGGGGGTCTAGTTTCAGTCTTCTGCATACAGTTATCCAGTTTTCCCAGCACCGTTTATTAAAGAGATTGTCCTTTCCTCATTGTGTGTTCTTGGTGCCTTTGTCAAAAATGAGTTGACTGTAAATACGTGGATTTATATTTGGGTTCCATTGATCTATGTATCTATTTTTATCCTAGTACCATGCTGATTGTAGTATATTTTGAAGTCAGGTAGTATGATGCTTCTAGTTTTGTTCTTTTTGCTTGGATTGCTTTGGATATTTGGTGTCTTTTATTGTTCAATATAGATTTCAGGATTATTTTTTCTATTTCTAAAGAATCAACTTTTCTATTTATTGCTTCCTTTTTTACTTGTTTCTAATCTGTATTTAACTTGTTCATTATACTTTGTAAAATTTCATCAAAGCTACATCTAGTAAAATAATTAAAATTTTCTTCTTATGTTAGTATGTTGAATTACATTGACTGATTTTTGAATATTAAGTGAATGTTTGCATTCCTGAGATAAACTTCACTGGATTATGATATATCATCTTTTATAAATTATTGGTTTTGATTTGCTAATTCTTTGTAAGGATTTTTGTGTCTCTGTATATGAGAAATATTAGTCTGTAATTTTCTCTCTTTTTCGTAATATCTTTTTCTGGTCTTGTTTTATCAGCTGAAGTTAGACTCCTGAAATTATTTGAGAAGTGTTCCTTCCTTTATTTTCTGAAATGACGTGTGTAAAATTGGTGTGATGTCTTCCTAGAATGTTTGATAAAATTCATCAGTGAAACCATTTAGGTGTGGAGTTTCATTGTGGTAAGGTTTTTGATTTAAAAAAATAAATTTCTTTAATATATATATAAGCATTTATATATTCTATTTCATCTAGTGTTAATTTTGGGAAGTTGTATTTTTAAAGAATTTTGTTCATTTCATCAAAGATTCCAAATTGATTGACATACAGAAGTTTGTAATATTCCCTTATCTTTCTTTTAGGATCTGTAGTAATAATCCTTCTTTAATTTCTTTTATTGGTAATATGTATTCTCTTTTCTTTTCTTGATCAGACTAATAAGAGGCCTATCACTTTTGTTGATCTTTTTAAAGAAAGAACTTTTGGCTTTTTGAAAATATTTAATTGGCAAGTAAAAATTATATATATTTAAGGCATACAACATGATGATTTTATATACAAATACATTATGTAATGATTATCACAATCAAGTTGATTAACACATCCATTATCATTCATAATTATTTCTCTGTGTGTGTGTGTTTGTGTGTGTGTGTGTGGTAAGGATACTTAAAATCTACTCTTTTATCAAATTTTTAAGTAAATAATACAGTGTCATTAACTATAGTCACTGTGCTGTATGCTATATCCCCAGAATTTATTCATCTTCAAACTGAAGGTTTGTATCCTTTGGCCAACATCTCCCCATTTTCTCCAACCTCTAGCTCATGGTAACCATAGTTCTGCTTTTTATTTCTATGAGTTTGACTTTTTTAGATTGTACATATAAGTGAAATCATATAGTATTTCTGTTTCTATTACGGAATATTTCACTTAGCATAATGCCTTCGAGGTTCATCCATGTTGTTTCAGATGGCAGGTTCTCCACTCTTTTAATGCTGAATTATATTCTAATATATGTATATATACCACTTTTTAAAAATTCATCTGTCACTGGATACTTAGGTAGGAAACAAATTTTGGCTTTTAAAATTTTCTGTTTGATGTACCTAGTCTCTATTTTATTGATTTGTACACTTATCGTTTTTAAATCTTATGCCATCCTAATTTTGGTTTAATTTTTTTCTAGTTTCTTGAGATTGAAACTAACATCATTAATTTTAAAACCTTTCTTATTTTCTTATGTAAGCATAAAGGGCTAGTTTTTTCTTTTTAATAGAGTTTTAACTGCATTATACAAAATTTGATATGTTATATTTTTATTATCATTCAGTTGAAATATTTTCTAATTTCCCTTGTGATTTCTTCTTTGATCCATGGATTATTTAGGAGTTCATTTAATTTTAAAATATTTTATGTTTTCCTAGATATATTATGATCACTTATTTTTGATTTAACTCTGTGGTGTTTTGAGAACATATATAGAATTATTTCAATACATTTAAATGTATTTAGATGTGTTTATGGTCCTGTGTATCATCTGTAGCAGTAAACATATCATGTACATTTGAAATTAATATGTATTCAACATTTGGTGTTATCTTCCATAAATATCAATTATCTGAAGGTGATTGATTTGTTGTTCAGATCTATGTATTTACTAATTGCTTTATCAATTAGACAAAGGCGTTAAAACCTCCTAATATGATCAGTACAATTGTCTATTTGGGTCTGTTAATTTTTGCTTTACGTATTTTAAACCTTTGTTACTAGGTGCATATACATTTATGATCATTAGATTTTCTTGGAAAATTGAACCTTTTATAACTAAGACATACCTCTATTTATATCTTGTAATACCCTTTGTCTTAAAGGATATTAATCTGACCTTAAAATAGCCACTACAGTCTATTTATCTTTTATTTACCTTGTATATAATTTCCATTGATTTACTTTCAACATAGTTGTATCTTTATATTTAAAGTGTGTCTGTTGTAGATATCATATAATTGTGTTTTGCTTTATTATCTATTCTGACAATGTCTGCCTTACATTTGGAGTGTTTAATATTAATGTATTACCATTAATGTAATAACAATGATATATTTGGATTAGGTGTAGGATTTTATTATTGATGTCTTGTTTGTCTTTTATATTCCTATTTCTATGTTCCCTTTTTTATGCCTTTTTTGGATTATTTAAATTTTCCATTCTTTTCTTTAGAATTCCAATTTAAACCATCAGTTGGTTCTTTACACTTTTTTACATTATATTTTAGTGCCTGCAATAGGAATAACAATATGCATCCTTAACTTCCTGCAGTCCACTCACGGCTAATATCACTCTGCTTCATGTAAAATGTGCAAACACTGCAACCTTAAGTGCGTTTCCCACACCCTGTCATCCCTTCCCCTGCAGTTGTCATTTATGTTAGGTATGCATTCCTAAAAAACGTCAGAGGACAATGTTATGCTTTTTATTTTAAATGGTAATATGTACCGTAAAGAAGTTAAAAGGAAAAAGTAATTCTTTATTATGCAGAATTTCTTACAGTTTACATCTGTTGGCAACAATTTCCTTCACATCTATTGCTGTGAACCATTCTGAATCAGTGGGCACATTGGACAACAAAGTATTAGGGTTTGAAACTACAGGAGATCTTGGTATCACAATTTTATAAATTGCTTGTAAATATTGAACAAATCTCCTACCTCATCCATTTTGATTTTTAATTGGTAGAATTTAACTGGTGAAATTATAAGTTCTTGTTTAATTAAATCCCATGCAATTGGCAGAAGACTCTGGATTGCTTCACGCATTAGTAAATACTGGGACAATTTAGGCAAAGATCTAGAATGATCTATTTGGACTTTTAAAGGCTCTACAGTTTCAACCCTCCCTATTTCAGTTGAGGAAGATGCCAAAAAAAATTCAGGTATTTCAGAAAGGTCAGGGATGTTACAGGCCTGAGTTTGAATCTTACCGATTTCTGCCTGCAGAGAGCACAATAGTTCTGGTTCAGACGAGTAAGGAAAATTAAGATTATTTCTTCCCCTGAAGAGAATTTCATAGGCCGTTTAGCTTGGAAAGTAAGTCTCACCCTGGCAAGTTTACTGCCACAGTACCACATAGTAAAAAGATACGTTTTTCTGAAAATGGCCCCAATGTCACTTGGACAGGTCACATAGAAGAACTTCTTGAACTTGATTCAAAACCCCCAGCACAGAAATGACATTTTTACTTCAAGGGATTTGTTGGTTTATTAAAGTGGTGTTTATGGTAGATAAGGTGGCCTCGGTATCCACCAGAATTGTGCAGGGTTTCCCATTTATCTTCCTTTTTATTTCCCCATGGTTATTTAAAGGCATTAAGGGATACAATCTACCAGAGTCCCTGGGAGCCCCATCAATGAGCTCCCCCTGGTGGTGAAACAGTCCCACTGAAAGACGCAAGCTCATTGGTGCACTGGCAGGATTGGGCACTGTCTCTCTCAGGTCCTGGTTGTTTGCGTTGAAGGCAGACACCTTGGGGTGAAGAATTTCTCTTTCTAGAACCTCTTTGTTGCTGTTTAACATGAAGATAAGAGGCTCCCTTTGGTCTTGGTCCCTGTAATTGTAATTGGAGAGACATAAGCTTGTTGGTCTTTTGGGTTTTTTCTTGCTCTGGGATCCTCTCAAAAGCTAAGGCCACCGATTCAACTATAGCAGTAACTTCCATCCTAGTTTAGGTTTTTAGATTAGGTTAGGAAGTTCAGGAGAAAGTACATTTAGAAATAGAGCCCTTAATGCCATTTCAGTCTCTGCAGGAAATACCTCTTGTATTCCTAGCCCAGAATGTTTTGCAAATACTGCTCCTAAGTAAACTCTGTAATCTAAAACTGGTTCATCTTTTTTTTTTTTTTTTTGTCTGCAAGATTGTATGATCAACCAGTTTTTTTGTGGAAAAACCTTAGAGATTGAATTTAAAAAGTTTTCAGTAATTTTTCTAGCTCCTTTTGGCACTCCTTGTGAGGAGGAGATTTTGGGGGGTCTTTAAATAACTTCCTTAGGTTCTCTCCCTTCTGCTGCTGATATCCACTTTCCAGCCTCACCAGGTCCCAGTGTAATACAAATGCATTGGTAAAGGTCGACAAGTTCTGGATTGTAAACTTCTATGAAGATTCTAAATTCCTTGGTACATTTTTGAGGATTTTTCCTTGATTAAGTAAGTCTTTCAAGATGACTCTAAGTTAAATTTTAGACCATGGAGTAGAAGTGGTTATGACAGGCAGGCCTCCCGATCACTTTGTAAATCATTTGTTTAACTCCCCCTTTTTCATTATTGTCAGCGTTAAAAGGTAATCGAGCAGAAGGGTTAGTAGACTCAAAATATTTGGGTAAAGACTGATAGTGAGGAGGAGAAGTCAGGGGTTAATTCAGTAAAGGTACAGTCCTTTTTGGTAATGACCTCAGTTTGTTGATTAAGATTTTCCTTTGCCTTTTATAAGAAATCTTTTAGGGAGGCGATTTTTGATTCATTCAATTTTTCAGATGCTTTCACATACCAATTTAAAAAAAATGCATCCCTTTGCTTTTTCAGGGTCTTTGATCCCTTTTTTACTAATGTGCACCACAAGTAAACAATTTTAAAACTTCTCTATGTGGCTATCTTAATTCTAAATTGTCTCAAGTGAGGTTAACCCATTTTCTGAAAATGTACAGGTTCTGGGTCCCTAATTCCTATAAAATTAGCATGATTGTCAGAGGTAAATTTCCAGACTCCTTGAATTGAGATAAACCCATATCAAAAAACCAAACCAAACCAAAATAAAACAAAACAAAAAACAAAACCTACCTAAGGCTTCTAACTGGATCCAATCTAGTTAGCTATTGGATACACTGTGATTCTGGACCCAGTCCAGTCTATGAATTGCTCACATAATCTCAGAGAACTCAGAACAGTGGTTCTCCATTCTCTTTCTCTCTCTGTCTCCTCTTTCAATCCTTCCGGTGAGAGCAGAGCTGTGCAGGCCACTTCCAGTCTGCCATCTTGGCCCTCTGCTTTTCCCATTATTTCTTATAATTTTTCCAGTTTTCTGGAAAGGTAACATGAGTGCCTGTTAATCCATGTCCTCTACTTCATTAATTACTTTTTAATCTTTTTTATTTCTCTTTCTGTGCTTTCTTTTGGTTTACTTTGCTGCTCATTTTCTTCCATTTTGAGAAGGAATTTTTATTCACCTGAGAAGGGTGCTACTGGCATCTAGTGGATAGAGATCAGGTATATTTATTATCGTCTTACATTTCACAGGATTGTCCCCCTAAACAAAGAATTATGAGGCCCAGAATGTTGATTATAACAAGGTTGAGAAACCATGGTTTAACACATTCGGTTCCACTATTTAGTTTTTGTTCTTCAGTGAATCCAAGCATATGTATATTATTTCTTCTTATAGGGCACAGGCTTTCAGGTAATCAGTCCAAAGTAGTGGGTGATTTTCACGGATCAACCCCAACTACTGAGTTTAAACCTTATGAGACTGACAAAAGTTCAAATCAAACTCTTGGTTGCCTCTGCCAGGACAGCAAATTCCTGCGAGGCCAAAGTGGCCCTAAGTGCTAGGCTTAAATTTTAAGAGTTTCTGTCCTCTTGTTGGCCCAGTAATTTCTCTGTACCTTATAAGCTCCTTGATATTGAAAGAAAAATAAATATTAATCCAGTTGTTTTGGCAAACTATTGGTTCATATTATTAGCTTCCACTACTGGAAGTAAAATATCCAGATTTATTCTCTCTCATAAAAAGCCGAAACTTATTTTATATTTAAACAAGTACACTAATAAGCACTTGTATGACAGGTGCCTCAAAATTCTAATTCTAAAATAGTTAGATAAAGCATGGAGCTTTGCCATGAATTTGTAGCTTAGTTGAAAAAAAGCAGCAATACCTTCAATGTCTTATAGTATTCACTTTGATTTATTCTCACAGGACTTACCTACAGGAGCAACGGATCGTTTGATAAGAGTTAGAAGATGTAAGTAAAACTAATAAATACATATATTAATTATCCTTGCCATCAAATTCTACATTTTGTCTGAATTTGGAATAGCCCCAAACAGGCCAAATTTCCCCTCTAATTGCATGACTCCCTTATATAGGAAAAATGCACAGGACAAGGAAAAACATGGAGCCCTACCGTGGTCGTGTGGCATCTTGACTAAAGGAGGCATTGATGACATGTAATTTACATAACCTTTTTGTTTCAGGTTCTTTGTTTCATGACCATGTACTGCACTGCAACTGTTGATTGTGAGAGGTATGCCCGTGCAAGTGCCCCTCTGTGGCAAAATTAGAAAGGGCTGTTGTGAAGGGGGAGGTGGGACAAGAAGAAACCAGCATGACAACATTACTGCAGGTGAATTCTCAGGGTGATCAGTTTTGGAAGGAATACGCTGGGGAATTACAGAATTGGAAACTGAGTCCTTAAAATGTATTCATATCTTTATTGCTAATGGATATGGAGTTTATTTTGGGGGTGATCAAAATATTCTAAAATTAGATTGTGGTGATGGTTGCACAACTCTGTGAATATCCTAAAAAACATTGAGCCACACACTTTAAATGGGTGAATTTTATGGTTTGTGAAATATATCTCAATAAGGCTATTTTAAAAAAATCTTTTCATGTCTATATATCTCTTAGCAGTCTTTAAGCATCCTAATTTAAATGTCAAGAGTTTATGGACTGTAAAACCCACCCAGGAAAATGATTATGTAAGAACATGATCCTTAAATTCAGAAAACATCTAGGTTTAAATTTTGGTTTTGTATTTACTATCTGTCTGATCAAAAGTCAATTACTTAATAGCACTGGGATTCAGTTTTCTCAAATAATATGGGAATAACAACATACTCTTGCTTGGAAGTAGAGATTGAGATAGGATTGTTGTTCAAGCGATAGAGTGTGGGAGCACCCTCAGGTGCAGCGGAGTGAGGAGAGTGGCTGGGATGAGAGGAAGAAGCCAGAAAGAATGCTGTCTCAGCTGGACAGCAGCTTTGGTCTGTTCCCTCAAGGAAGTCAGTCAGCCAGTCACTTGCCAGCATCCGAGCGGGCAGTGCGAAAGGGTGCAGTCTTCCCGGCTGGTGGCTGTTATCCTTTTAGTGATCACCACTCAGTGCTCCTGGGGGTCGGCACATTTGCTAGGAAAGGGGATCTGGATTGGGCACCAACAACATCCACTTCTCATTCCTCCTCCATAGTATTGTTGTAGGAACGACACAGGATAATGCATAACATACATTGACCACAAAGGTCTTCACAGTGCCTGGCACATAGCTATTCAGCTAGGGCATGAAATATCAAATGCACAGACAATGAAATGAACTAATGATAACTATTATGTAAAATCACCCAGTAAGAAAATCTTACTGTACACGTTGCTTCCTCATCAAATGTATATGCATGATTTATTGAGCATGCTTCATGATGAGGTTTTAAAGGAGTAACTTTCAGTGGGCTTGTCCAACCTGAAAAAAAAAAATCCATGTGTTTTAGGTTAAAAACGCAATAAAAATTTCTTCTTTTACCAGAAATATTTCCTATTAGAAAGGTAAATTGTGTGGTGTTAATTGATTCTTTAAAGGATTATCTAATAACTTTTCTCAACAGTGAGAACAGAATAGTTCTGGAATTTACATGTTAGCATAATTAAAATAGTGCCAAATGAATTACTTTTTATTTATTACTTATTATTGGAAGAGAACTAATTGGTACTATTAATCTGTGTATGTGCACATAGACATATGGGGGATGGTGGTGACACAAAGTGAGTCTGGTTATTATGTAGATAATTCATCTAATGATAGATTAGAAGTCCTAAAAAACTAGCAAACATAAAAGCAGTCTTCAAAATATTTCAGTCTACTACAATTGAAGCTGATGTGTATATAAAGATGAAAAACAGGGTTCCTGGTTTTGGGGTGCCCATTGGCAAAGGAAAATACTGACATGAAAGTAGATAATTTCAAAGTAATGTGGCAACTGCAATAAGAGTTGGGCTCAGAAGGGCTGTGGGGATGCATAGGAAGAATATCTAGTTCAACCAGACTGTTGGAACCTAGGGGTATCTTCTCGAAGATGACATGTGATCTAATCTTGACAATTGAGTAGGACTTGGATAAAATGGGGAAGTGGTGAAGGGTAGTCATTCTGGGCAGGGAAACAGTCTGTGCAATGGTAGACCTGACTTGTGAGAGCATCAAAACAAGTACAAAAAAATTGCAAAATGTTAGTTATAGCTAGATCATAAAATAGTAGACAGGAAATGGTGAAAGATGCAAAAGAGAAGTAGGCCAGGATCAGGTCATGAAACTCTTGGACTTAACCTGCAGTTGAATTGCACTTGGGGAGTTTTAATAAGAGATATTGATTTCTATGGTTTGGATAGGTGACCAGTATAGATCAAGATAATTGTAGTAGCTCTGGTAGTTTCCATAGAGATCCTTTCTCCTACCCATGAGGGCTTCTGACCTGGTCCTCTACTTCATAGCTTTCCTCCATGAATTATTCCTATTTGGCAAAATGTGAATGTAAAAGTTACAATATGAGTGCTAGGTGGACAGAACAGAGATGTTGATCCAAGAAAGAGATGAATTGTGAAAAATGCTTAGCATAGCACAAGAATTCCATGGTCATCTGTGGACCTCTCTCAGATGGAGCTCTATAAAAGACTCTAATAGACCTTGGGACTTAATGATGTATATACTTTCTTGCTCTTGTGCAAGAGTGACCTCCATGAGTTATTGGACTCATCTGAGCTTCATGTTCCTCACCTTTAATGACTGTTTTCAGAGTTATGAAGACTATAATTAATGAATATAGAGGAATAGACAAACTGTGGCATATAGCTTAAATACTCAACATGTTTATTACAGGTTTATTAATTACCAATTAGCAGTTGTAATATTATTAGTAATTGTAGCATTAATATAGTAATACCATTTTTATCATTATGATAATGATGATAATTCAGTCAATATTTGACTAAGAAAATCAGGAGAGAATCTGCAAAAGAATCCGCAAGGGAGCGATAAGGAAAAAGTAGATGCTGGATAGTCAGAGATGAGAGTGTCAGCAGGCCTCAGTGCACCATGGTTGACAGTAAAGACAGAGCAGACCACAGGAGAAGAATGTGGGTAGCCTCTAGGAGGAGAGAGACTTTGCTGGCTGACAGTGAATAAGGAAACAGGCATCTCAGATGCACGAAACTGGATTCTGCAACAATCAGAATAAGCTTGTAAGTAGATTTTTTTCCCCACACCCTTTGGATAAGAACCAAGATGATACTTATTTTATTTTATTTTTTTTTGAGATAGAATCTTGCTCTACCTTCAGGGCTAGAGTGCAGTGGTGTCCTTGTAGCTCACTGCAATCTCAAATTCTCAAATTCCTGGGCTTAAGCCATCCTCCTGCCTCAGCCTCCTGAATAACTGGGAGTACAGGTGCGTGCCACCATGCCCACCTAATTTTTTCTATTTTTAGTAGAGACAGGGTCTTGCTTTTGCTCAGGCTGATCTCAAACTTCTAAGGTCAAGTGATCCTCCTGCCTCAGCCTCCCAAAGTGATAGGATTATAGGGGTGAGCCACCATGCCGGGCCCAAGATGATATGTTGCTTTTGGCATTATTAGACTTAAACAGAGGATCCAGATGAGATCCCCACAAAACTGTGAATTAATTAATAAGTTTTGTTTTTAGCTGCTCAGGTTTGTGGTAATTTGTTATAGCAGCAAGAGAAAACTAACACAGACACTGAGGTGAGAGGCCAAGGCAATAAGAGAAAGGGAGTGCCAAGTTCCATGATCATTTCAGTTTTAAGAACCATAAGGATAATTCTGTCTATGACATAGTTGGGCAAAGGAAGTTCTCTAGAATGAAGTCTATCAAGCCAAGAACAACAGGCTGGCACTTTGTGGTATCTATCTTACTTGGGTCATTCAAGCAACTGCTTCAAAAATGAGGAAAGTAGGAAAACATAAATTTTGATTTTTAAGCCAGAGTAGAAGCAAGAAAACAGGACAATGAATTATAGCTATTATCTCAGGGTCAACAAATTTAGTCTAACAATGATGATGTCCTTTCTTCCACTCAGTTTTGGTATCTACTGTTACAAAACAAACAACCCTAAACTCTAGTGACTTAAACACCAATTTACTATCTCGCAGGATTCTGAAGATAGTTGGGGGTGGTTCTACTTCACGTGGTGTTGGTTTGGATGGCTGGGAAGGTCCCAAGTGGCCTCACTCTCATGGCTGGCAGGTTAGTATTGACTGTCAGCTGTGCGCTCAAGTGGATTTTATGGCAAGTGCCTTGTGTTTTTTCCATGGGCCTAAGTTGGGTCTTTCACAGGATAGCAACTGAGACCCCAGCAGAAGAAGCCCAAGAGGACCAGACCAATGTGCAAGTACTTGTCAAGCCTCCATCTGTATCATGCTTGCTAACATTTCCTTGGCCAAAGCCACTCATGTGCAGGCCCCAGATCAGTCTGGGAGGTAAACAGACCTAGTTTCTTAGTAAGAGTTGTAGACACACGCAGGGAAAGGGGGAATTATTGAGAGCCACTTTTGGGACAGCCACCATATACCTCTTCTTCATAACTCACAGTCCCACTTTACTTCCATGCCACAAAGCAAATGTCAAATCTTTTGTCAAGAAAAGCACTGTAGTATTTTCTTATTTCTCAGAAATTTGACACATCTAAAACTGTGACCATTCTAATTGTGAGTGGGTTTCATGTGTAACCCATGAAATTGTATGAATTTGAAAGAGTATGACATAAGTCCTATTTTCCAAAGGGTCCTGATATTTTTACTATAAAAGTACTGTAATATTTTACTTTTAAGAAATGCAAAAACTGTATAATAGGAGAAAGATTCAAGGGCTAGTCTTTGTATTTTGTGTTCTTATTTATTTTCTGTTCTCTACTGGTTACAGATAGGTTTTCATAACACCTAAAATATCCTTGGTTAGTGGTCTTCCCTAAGTTTTCTTTCTTAATACAGCTAAAGTAGATCAGTTTTGTTGAATTTTTTTTTAAAAAAACTTTAGATTTAGCTGCTTTTCTGTACCACTTTTCTAGTCTCTATTTTATTTATATGCACCAACTATCAGAGCTTTGAAATATATGAAGCAAACTTTGACAGAATTGAAGAGAAAAATGGACATGCTACAATAATTATTTGATAACTCAGTATCCCACTTTCAGTAGTGGATAGAATAACCAGACAAAGATCAATAAGAAAATAGAGAACTAGAACAACACAATAATGCAATTTGACCTAACAGAACAATCCACCCAACAGCAGAATATACATTTTCCTCAAGTACACATAAAACATTCTCTAGAATTGACTATACATTAAACCACAAGTCTTCATAAATTTAAAAAGATTGAAATCATACAAAGTGTATTTTCCAGTCAAAATAAAATAAAACTAAAAATCAGTAAAAGAAGGAAAACTGGAAAATTAACAAATATATGGAAATTAAACACTACACTACTAAACAATCAATGGATCAAAGAAAAAATCACAAAGAAAATCGGAAATTATCTTAAGAAAAATGAAAATGAAAACATAACATAACAAAAAGTATGGAGAATGACATCAGCAAGATGATGAAGTAGGAAGCCCCAAACCTTCTCCCTCTATCAAGAAACCGATTCAGCAATAATTCAGGGACATATTCCCCTTGTGAGAAATTCAGAAACTGAATGAAAGGCTCCTCCATCTCAGGAGAATACAAAACCACACTCACTGAAATTGATGTGGAGATTCAAGTGGGATATCCTCTTGCAGAGTCCCTTACCTTGGTGCAGTTCCATACAATCAGGAAGAGATCCCCTAACTCCCAGATTCACTTAAAGGAAGAAATGGTTGGGTTTACATGCCCAGAACCCTAACTTTTCCAAAGGGAGTCTCCAGAGAATCAGCTTTTGTCTCACCATTCCTCGAGCTCTGATAGTTCTGGCACAGTCTAGTGACCCACGAGAGAACAGAGGTGGTATTTTGGGCTGGTATATGCCATAGATTATCTCCTCTGCTCAGCACAAAGTGAACAGATAACAAAATCTCAGCTGTCAGCTTCCATCTTGGAAGAGAAAGAGTTAATCCAGTGCCCCAATTTCCCTGGGATTGCCCAAAGAACTAACATCTGTCACACCAGTCCTGGAGCTCTGATGGGTCTAACACAGTCTAGCCACCTGGACACATGTTTCTGGGCATATAGATCTAGATAGAGAGTAGCCACCATAAATCTAGATGCCATGGAGTATAAAAAGGTGATTCAGCACCCCTACTTCTCTGGAGCTTCCCAAAGAACTAGAATCTGTCTTGTCAGTCTTGAAACTCTGAGGGATCTAGCACAATATAGCTGCCCGGGGGAGACTGGAAATGGCATTTTGGGGTAATGGGCACCATGGCTTATCCCTGCTCAGTCTAGAGAAAGTGAATAAAAATCACAGCTCTCAGCTTCCCTCAAGGAGGAAAAGAGTTGGAAGAGGCACCTAGAATCTCTGGCCAAGCTGATAGTTGAAGTCCTTCTCTGTTACAAGGCAAATTCATGAAGACCAAAAGAAATGCCTGCTTTGTCTAACACACAAATACCTACATAGAGAGTCAAGAAAAATGAAAAATCAGGCAAAGAGGCTCTAAACAAAGGAAGAACATAAATCTTCAGAAACTGACCCTAACAAAATGGAATCACATGATCTACCTGACAGAAAATTCAAAATAACTGTCATAAAGATACTCAACAGGTCAGGAGAATCAGAACTGAAGAGAAATATAAACAGCAATACAATAACAGTAGGAGATTTCAATACCTCACTTTCAATAATCGATAGAACATCCAGACAGAAGATCAATAAAGAAATAGAGGACTTAAATAAAACATAGACCAACTGGACCTAACAAATACAGAACATTCCACCCAACAGCAGCAGAATACACATTCTTATCAAGGACACACAGATCATTCTTGAGGATAGATTACATGTTAGGACACAAAACAACTCATAAAACAATTAATATGACAGAAATCATGCCAAGTGTCATTTCTGACCACAATGGAATATAGCTAGAAAACAATAGCAGAAGGAAAATGGAAAACTTATTAAGTATGAAGAAATTACACAATACACTATTAAACAAAAGCCTTCTTTGGATCCAAGAAGAAATAAAAAAAGGAAATCAGAAAATACCTTGAGACAAACAAAAATGAAAACACAAGGTACCAAAACTTATTATATGCAGGAAAGCAGAACCTTAGAGGGAAACTAATAGTAATAAACACTTACATTAAAAAAGAAGAAAGATTTCAAATAAATAACCTAACTTTACACCTCAAGGAACAAGAAACAGAAAAAAATTAATCCCATATTCAGCAGAAAGAAGAAAATAACAAAAATTAGAGCATATATAAACAAAATTGAAAATGGAAAATAAAAAGAGAAAATCAATAAAAACAAGAGTTGGTTCTTTAAAAAATTCAGCAAAATTGATAAACATTTAAATTGACTAAGAAAAAAATAGAGAAGGCCAAATAAAACAAGAAATGAAGATTTTCTAATTTTACAGAAATAAAAAGGATTATAAGAGTGTACAATGAACAATTTTACACCAACGAATTGAATAATATAGATGAATAAGACAAATTTCTAGAAATGCACAAAATACAAAAACTGAGTCATGAAGAAATAGAAACCATGAATAGACCTGTAACTAAAAAAGAAGATTGAAGTAGTAACCAAAAACCTTCCACCAAGGAAAAGCCTAGGACCAGATGGCTTTCATTGGTGAATTTTACCAAACATTTAAAGAATTTCAAGACCAATTTTCCTCACACTTAAAAAAACTGATGAGGATTGAAAATATTCTTGATTATTGATGCAAAATCCTGAACAAAATACTAGCACACAGAATTTAAGAGCACCTTAAAAGGATTATATACCATGATCAAGTCAGATTTACCCCATGAATGCAAGGAATTGGAATTATGTACTCTTGGTGGGAATATAAAATGATGTACCCCTATAGAAAACAGTATGGCAGTTCCTAAACATTTAAAAATAAAATGACCATGTGATCAAGCATTTCTACTATTGGGTTATATATCCTCCCAAACTGAATGTATGATATCAAGGAGAAAGTTGTAAGCCATGTTCATAGCAGTTTTATTCATTATAACCAAAAGGTGAAGCTTCCCAAGTGTCCATCAATGGGTGAATTGATAAAAAAAATGTGGCATACACACAAAATTGAATATTATTCAGCCTTGAAAAAGAATGAATTTTTGAAATATACTACAACATGGATGAAACTTGAGGGACATTAAGCTAAGTAAAACAAGCCAGTCACAAAAGGCAAATACTGTATGCTTTTACTTACATAATGAACCTAAAGTAGTCAAATTTATAGATACAGAAAATATAATGGTGGCATCCAAGGGCTGTGGAAAAGAGGGAACTAGGAATTGTTGTTTAATGAGTAGTATCAGTATTGCGAAATGAAGCGAGTCCTGGAGGTGGATACTGGTAATGGTTGCACAATGTGAATACACTTAATACCAATAAACTATACGCTTAAAAAATGATTAGGATGGTTGTTACAGAATGAATGTTTGTCTCCCTTCATATGGTGAAGCCCTAACTCCTAATGTGATGTTACTTGGATGTCAGATCTTTGGGAGGTAATTAATTAGGTTTAGGTGAGGTCAAGAGGGTAAGACCCCAGTGATGGGATTAGTGTCCTTTTAAGAAGAAGAGAGACCAGAGTGTGTTTTCTCTCTGTCTCTGTGTCTCTCTCTCCGTCTCTCTCTCTGCCATATGAGGACACAGGGAGAAGACAGCCTTCTATAAACCAGGAAGAAGTCCCTCACCAGGAACCAAATCTGCTGATTCCTTGATCTTTGATTTCCCAGCCTCTAGAACTGTGAGAAATGTTACAGTAGCCTGAGCTAAAACAGTGGTTCAAAAACAGTAAGACACACAAAGAATTATAAATATTGATATCAGGAGGCCAAATGGGAGAAAGATCAAGGTGGTGTCAATAGACAAACTGTATATTCTCTGTGATAAGGAAGACTGGATCATCTGCTGCAATAAATGTCAGAATCCAGTAAAAGGTTTGAATATAAATAGTATAAGTTTAGAATAGTTGATTGGGACATGATAGAGAGAGCCAGCTGGACCAACAAAGGAAGTACCAGACCCAGTTAAAGATCTAGACAAGGTTGGAATGGGGCAAGAATATATCAGAAATATAATCTTTTATAATATTACTATGATATTTGTGAAAGTCCACTGAAAAGAGTGCTGATTTGTGATGTAATTAATTCTGAGATGCCCTTCTTTATCAAAACGTATATTAGAAATAATGTATTCATATATTTAGGTTTTCTAAAACCTGAAAGTACTTATCATTTATAATTAATGATTATTCCCAGGATCTACAAAGTCATTGAAAGCCCAAAACAAATTATATTGAACTCACTCCTCAAACTGCAAGTATTACTCTTTGAAACAGTTAATGGCTAATAATAACAGCCACTATTAATTGAATGTTTTATTGAGTTTAAGGGGATTTTGCTAAGCACTTTACATGTCTTAGTTCATTTAATTCTTACAACTGTATAAGAGAAGTGCTATTATTCCCAATTTATGTGCGAAAGAACTGAAAATTCTGGACTTTATACAATCTGACATTTATTAGTTCCTTTCTGTATGTCAGGGATTTTTACGTCAAATGGCCCTTACCATTATGTTATAAAGTATTACTATTATATGAATTTTATAAATGAGGATATACAGGAATGATGAGAATAGTAACTAGCCCTGAGTCATATAGCAAGTAAGGTTTTGCCAGGATTAGAGCCCAGGGAGTCTGATTATCCTCTGAATTCTTCTGTTGTACCGATTCAGGTATTGAAATACACAGGATGACTTTAAACTTGCTTACAAATTGTTGGTCCAAAGTCCATTAACACTATTTTAATCCTGTTAGCTTCACTAAGATAAATCATTCTTCAACCTATAATTTCTTGGAATAATGTTTTAAGAGTCCTCTGTTAAAAGAACTTACAAGAATAAACCAACAATGTTCTCTTAAAGATTATACTAGACCGGGGTTTTCTGTTTACAAAGTATGTGACATCCTTGCCTAAAATGGGAAGAATAACTTCAGTTCCTTTACAGAAACATTCTTGATAACGAATGCTATTATACATTGAAATGTTAGTGAAAGTTGAGCTTAAGCTACTTTCTGGACAGACTAGAAAAATAGTCACTAGTTCAGAATCAGTTAAATGTACTGTGTCTGTGGGAAGGACCTAGACTCAACAGTGGTTTCCTCGTTGGCGACATTTTTAGCATGTAAGATAGTATCTGTCACTTGTAGATACAAGTGGATTTGATTCTCAGTAATACCACATTTCCTAGATCGTATTTCCAATGGATTATAAAATAATTTATTGTCAAGATAGGTTGTTGAATCTCATGCATACCCTTTATATGAAAATTCCATAATAAACTCAGAATTTCCCTAAACCAACTTGGTAAGGCCATAACTGGACTGTGAATTAAAAGCAAAATGCATCTTCTGCTTACGTCTTTCCAAATTCCTCCTTCTGGCTCAAAAATGGATATGTGGAACGAGGGGCAGGGGAGAGTTATATTGTGGGTTTTTTCATTTATATTACATTTTCCTTTACTTTTACCCTCTTCCAAACCTTCTTTCTCCATGGAAGAGTGGCAGAAACCATGAATCCCCACTACCCCAACATATGGTGGCCTCACTGTTCCACCATACATTTTTTCCTTAGTCATCTGGTCTGTGGCTGGGTGCTGAAGAGGACCTGTGTAAGGTGGTGCAACCTCTGAGACTAGAGAAAGCCTAACACCTCCTGCCACAGCATTTGTCCTTTTCCTTTTCACAAGCTCAAAGATGCTAACCTGTTTTCACTCCCTGCCTGCTAGACAACTTCCATACAGGAAATAGTCCCGGTGGCTTTCCTTTGGAGGTGTTGCTGGCCCATTTCTGGGCCAGGCCTGTGACCATCTAGGGGAGTTCTTACAGAGAAACCACCTGTTATCGATGTCAGTAAGGGGTGATCAATCCTGCCTCCAGGGCTGTGGAGCTATTTATGCAGAGTTTGCTTCTCTTCAGCTCCTGTACTTTCTGGACCCAAAATATTTACTTTCCACTATTTACCTCTTTTATTTCAGCCCCTGTAACCTAACTCTTTCATAACCATCAGCAAACTATTTTTTTTTTGAGGGAAAGAAACAGATAAGGAGGCTCACTATACAATTACCAAAGTGATACATAAATTCCCTGTTAGTAAAATAAATTTATCCATGTATCTGCAATAAATAATGTTATACATTCTGTGTTGGTCACTTAAACAAATCAATGTCTTTTCTTAAAAAAGAATTTTGTTTTATATATAAGTTTATAAATGGTTTGTCATTCCAAACCATTTTGACAAACCACAAAATGGTTTGTCATAAGGTGATATCCTTATTCTTACAGTCTGTAATTTAAGAATAATAAAATCTTATTCAGTTCTTTATAATTTTATGTTAATTTAACCACAAACATACTGAATCTTACATCCATACTCTTCTCCCTTGTTTGAGTATTTAAAAAACATAAAGTGAATATCACTTTATTTACCTCCGAGTCTTGCTCTGATGGAAATATCTGGTACTTCCCTAGAATTCCATCTCCTGTCCTGTTGCAGTTCTTCTGATAGAATTGTTTGCCTTTTTATTGTTGTTTGAAAACCGGTGCCTGATCTCGGAACTCGATGTTGAGGTTTCACATCACTGTAACTCACCAAGTTTGGTATGGTTCTGCCAATGCCAGGCTTTAAATCAGCGTCACCACCAGGACTCATAAACCCTGAACAGGGATCACCTAAAGGCACATCATCCCTAAGTGGAAATAATGGGTAATCTGGCCCATATGGTGGGGGATAAGGATAATATAAATGATAATCTGGCAGGATGGAAGAGGGGTAAGGGTGAAATTTAAGAAAAGAAGGGTTGCATTTCTTTTCAAATCTGCCATAGTCATGTCTGTCCTCAAATCCTTTCACAAAAGGCATATTCATTTTTCTTAAGAGGTCACAGTAGTGTGGGTAATCTATATTCTCAACAGCCTTTGTTCCTGAAAGGATGCACCTTTTAGAGATACTTATCTTTCCAGGTGTGTACTGAACCTCCACATTCATAGCGTTTTTCTTTAGAATTTTTGATAACTACAAATTAAGTACGTCTGATGATTCTTTTAACAATATAAATAACTGAAAATTAGGGTTAATATAGTATAAAATTATTGATTCAGCTTTCTAAATGTTGGTAGAGTAGGGTTTTTTTTTTTCTTTTTTAAGGTAAATTATTTTTCTCCACCAAAGGAAGGCTAGGGCAGTAAAAGAACAGAACAGAAGAAGAAAAAAAGCTGAACCCTTGTTGCTTGGTAACAGCTAGAACTCTAACACATTGAACCATTTATTATGTAGTTCATAATTTAATTCTTAAGAAAAACAAAATAGCCTTGATAGTGATATTTTCACGATACTCTTCTCCCCAATGCTCAGGAAAGCTGTGCTCACTTATTTATTTTTAAATTTTTCCATAAGTTGATACTTTATGCATATAAAATACATTTAAGGAGTATAAAGAAGTTAATCCAGTGATAACACAATATATTTTTAAAAGTATATATGTAACTATAATTATGTATTAATGCTCTAGATATAACACTTGCTATCTAAATAAACATTACGTTTAAATGTACTGCAAAATATAGACATTTATTACACTAAATTTGAATTGGTGTATCTAATTTTTAAGGAAAATAATTTTCAAATTATAGTCAAAAGTACAGGTTCATGCTTTACATGCCCTACATTATCTTTACATCCTTTAATGTTACCATGATATTCAGAGTCATTTTGTGAACTCATTTTAGAAACCTACAATAAATAGGATATCAGTTATTAGTCTATACATGTCATTTAAATCATTAATATACCAGGTCACTTAAACATTCTTTTCCACTAAATAATTTCTTCTTGCATGAAAGAAAACTGCTACTGTAAGAATTCCAAATATTAGAATTTGGGGATAAAACATCACATCTTAGTGCAGCAAAAATGCAAAACAGGCAAGATTGTATCTTTGAAGAGCCAGGCACACAATATGTAAGTCAGACCAACTGTACAACAGCAAGAGGTGGTGATATCCTTATTAAAACCAGAATACCTATGCCCCACCTAAAGTCATTAAAATTTTGAGATATACTCTTAGAGAGTGTATCCCAAAGCTTAATTAGATGGCTGGGGTATCAGTTTGAAATCCCTCATCCAGAACACAGTATATCAAGTGATACTTTTTAGTCTACTCAGGATCACTCATTTCTTTATATTAAAGGTGACAATTCATTCTATAAAACAAGTTCTGTTTATAAAGTCTCTCTGAGGCTGTGTAGGGGAAAAAATAATAACCTCCATAGGTTTGTAAATGGAATGGACCCTGGTTACAAAAGACAGATTAACAAGAAAAAAGCAAACAGAAATTTTATTACGTATATTTCACTTACATATGGGAGACACCCAGAGAATGAGTAGTTCTCAAATAGGTGGTTTTGAATTCTAGCTTATATAACATATTCAACAAAGAACAGTAAAATGTGATAAATGAAAAGGACTTTGAGTCTCTACAGGCAGCAACTTGCGGGGAAGGCGAATGGTAAAATTAAAGCTTGTTAATATTAATTAATCTGGTATCATCTCAAGGCTGATGAGGGTCTGATGTTGTTTTCAGTGGCTAACTCTTGTTTTCCATCGGGGGGAAGGAAGATAACCTTTGTCTTTGTAAATTTATGTCCTGCTTTTGCACAAAAAGAGGGAGGAAAGAGAGGTCTCTTGCATCTGTCGCTTCTTGTCTTCAGCTGAACAGTCTTTAATATTTTGGGGAGACATACTCTGGTCTCCCACAGTTGACAGGTGGTTTTCTATGTTTTTCTGAATTTAGGTGATATGAGATGATCTTCCAGGCTGCGTATTGGAAGAAAATCCATTTCATCTACGGTTATTTCCTTCGTTTTTCCATCATGCTTCTTTTGGAGGCTAAAGGCCTTACCTTTAATCTCCGCTACATGTGTGCTGCATTTATCTCCCAATTAAGTTCCACACATCCATCAATACTAGTTGCTGACATTACTAGATCTAGGCAATACTCTTAAGGTTGTAAGTGTCTTAACTCATAAATTCTATCTGTTGTTCCTACTGGCCCTCAAATGCTGAGACCCGGCTTACAAAAAGGGCCTTCCATCTGTCCACAAACGCCACACGAAAATAAAGGCGCGTGCATTGGGGCCCAATGTTCCTCTTCCAGCTCCAGAATCTTCGACAGGTCGCTTATGCTCCTGAGGATTCCCTAAGTGACGGTGTTGTCCCGAGGCCCAACGGCTAGCAAGTGTCCCTCTCTTGAGCTGCGTGGACAGAAAGACCTTCCACTGGCGGAAGTGCCGAGGCGTCCGTCCGGTCCGTCCTTCCGGCCCGCCGCCCGTCAACTTCCGGCGGCGGGTGGGCGCGCGCAACATAACGTCCTTTTGCGCGGACACTCGGCAGCCGACGGCGGCGTGTGGATGGAGGCCTCGGCCCCTGGCCGGGCGCGGCGGCACTGGCGGTGGGCCCGGGACGCGGGCTCCCCGCTGTCCCGGGCCGCTGCCCTCCTCTTTCTCTCCGCCTTCCTTGTGCGGGTGCCCCCGTCAGGTGAGGGTTGGTACCACCTGGCCGGCGGGCTCGGCGGAGGCAACCTTGATTGCCCCTTCCCCCACTGAGAATTGTTTTTTCTTGTGTCACCTGCACCCCTTTGATGTAAAAAAACACTCAGCTCACTACTAATACCTGACAAGAAGGGTTTATTTTGTGTAGAAGTTGTACAAAGGCAATCTGCATTTACATAGAAGAGCAAATGACTGGGGAATTAATAATGTATAGGTAGAAGTTTACTAAAACACCCGCGAATTAAGTTTTACACTGGTTTGTTAATAAATTTCTTAATTCAGTTTAGGGATCATTTTCCAGCTTTACATTTCAGTGTGTGCACTCCGTAATGATGTAAATGCACTCTTTTCCTCGTATTTCAAAAGGAGTAAGCATCCTGCCGCTTTGAAATTATCTGTGATAGCGGAGCGCCATCTTTTGGCTTTAGATGTAAAATGCGGCAAATGCTCGGACATCTAAATGTTTTGTCATCTAAAGAATTGAAATGCTTTTCCATATTGTTTTCAAAATACATTAAAGATACTGATGAACAAACACTGCAGAAGAAAATGAGAGTTTAATTTAAATGCTATTTAACTAGAATGGTTTTGGCTGTATTATTTTGTGTTCAAGTTTCTAGACTTTTTTTTTTTTTTTTTTTTGATACAGAGTCTCACTCTGTTGCCCGAACTAGAGTGAATGCCGTGGAGTTAGTCTAGCTCACAGCAACCTCAAACTCCTGGGCTCAAGCAATCCTCCTGCCTCAGCCTCGTGAGTAGCTGGGACTACAGGCATGTGCCACCATGCCCGGCTAATTTTTTCTATATATTTTTAGTTGTCCAGATAATTTCTTTCTATTTTTTTAGTAAAGACAGGGTCTTGCTCTTGCTCAGGCTGGTCTCGAACTCCTGAACTCAAACAATCCACCCGCCTCGGCCTCCCAGAGTGCTAGGATTACAGGCGTGAGCCACCACGCCTGGCCTGGTTCTAGACTTTTTAAAAACAAAATCTCAGAATTGATAAAAAGCACGAAAGAGGTTTGTTTCAAATGCTAAAAATTGTTCAAATAAGGGATAATGAAAAAAGAGTACTCCAAGAATATACATGTAGAAGAAATGTAGAAGTTGGCATGGGATAGGGAAGAGAAAGGAGAGAAATGGAGTGGATTGGAGATTACAAGATTTGTAGAAGTCCAGATATCAGGAATCCAAAGATCATTCATGTATGATTATGAGAATAGCCAATACCCTTTAATCGCCATGCAGGAGAAAGATGCTCCCTGAACATGATTTATGGTCTTGTACTAGGTATGAAAGTGTGTGTTTTCATTTAAAAATTTTACCTCGCTATCTTTTGATCCAGTAACAACATTAGACCTATGAGTGTATAAAAAATAGAATAAGCAGTCAATATCTTAATATGTAAGCTATGACTAATGAAAGCTTCAGATTTATATAGCCTTTTACAGTTTATACAATATTCAATTACTATAATAACTCTGTAAGGCTGGAATTAGTAGTCCCATTTTGTGTATGAGAAAACTGAAGCTCCTAGAGTTTAAAATAACTTTCTTAAAACCAGTAAGTGGCAGAATTAGGATTTAAACTCAGGTCTTCTGGCATCGGATACCATATTTTTTTCTTTGTACTTTACTCCATCTTTGTTAAAAGTTATTTGGATATAATGCTCTATTGTATTTTTATACTGCCCCTTGCACTTGTTCTGTTCACACTGTTATGCCCATAACATTTACTCCTTCAAAAGTGACTGATGAATATCAGCATATACTTCACAATTATAACTCGATATTCACTATTCACAGGGTATAGTGTTTGGTATTGATTCTTGCTAAGTGGACATAAACACTGATCCCACTATCAATGGAGCTGTAATCTAATAAGGAAAATGATATACTCAGGTGCATAAATATAATACGATGTAGGAGGAGCGTTATTAGAGAGGTGTTAGTGACATACTATGGCACATAAGAAATAATAAGGACAAGCAGGAACTCTGAAGGAGAAGAAACTTGTGATTTGGGTCTTAAATGGTGGGAGATTGGAACTTTTAAAAATGAAGAGAGTATTTAAGTGGATGTAGAAAAAATCAAAGGTAAGATATAATAGGGAGAAGCAGTAGGTAGATTACATTTATCAGAGCATGTAAAGGGGAGTAGAGTTGGAATAGAGAAATTATTTGTTAGAGGAGATTGATTTATGGCTTTTCCCTTCAACCAAGTCAAATATACTACTATAGTATGATGCTATTTGAATATTTTGGAATTTCTAATGAGGCAAATTGGTGATCATTTCTTTTTGTTTTTAATAGCTGGATATTTGGTTCGATTACCAAGAGCTTTTCACTTGATCCAAGATTCAGTGAAAATAGTGGGATCATCAAGTTTTCCAGGTATTCATAAATAGATTTTCCATAATTTTAAGAAAGTTATTAGCATTTAAAGATTTTATCAGTCTTTTTCAACAGGCTAATGTTCCCAAGTTATTCCAGTCTTCTAAGGCCCTTTTCCTTCTACAGAAATGGATTAAAGTTTTTTCCATGTACCTAGATTTATCCATGTTTAATTCTGTATGCTATGACTGCTTAAGTGTACAAAGAATCATTATTTCTAAAAGTTATATAAAATTGCCTAAAGTGTTTTTGCTTATTATGTAATAATTAACTAGAATAGTAAGTGTATGTAGTTCAAGTATGCTAGAACTTTTTTCAAATGAGATCTACAAATTATAAAGATTTTGGATTCATAAGATTTTACAGTAGTCACATGAGGAATAGCAACTACAACTTTCTTTTGCATATATTTTTTTATTTTGGTAAATTCACATGCCATAAAATTCCTCCTTTAAAGTATACAGTTTAGTCATTTTTAGTATATTGACAAGGTTGGGAAACCGTCACCATTATATAATTTCACAATATTTTTATCATCCCAGAAAGAAATGCCTTACCCATTAAGCAATCACTCTCCAGACCTGGAAACCACTAATTTACTTTCTGTCTCTATAGATTTGTTTATCCTGGGCATTGAATGTAAGTGGAGTCATACACTGTATGGCCTTTTGTGTCTGTTTTCTTTCATTTAGTGTATAATGTTTTTGAGGTTCAGCCATGTTATAGAATGTCTCAGTACTTATTCCCTGGTATGGATGAATAACATTCCATTGTATGTGAGCATATGTTTTCACTTCTCTTGGGGTATATACTTAGGAGTAGAATTTCTGGGAAATATGGTAACTCTATGTTTAACATTTTGAGGAGCTGCCAAACTCAGAAAGCCTGAACTATTTTACTCTCACATCAACAATGTATGAGAGTTTAAATTTTCCAGCATCTTCACCAATACTTGTTATTGTCCATATTTTTTGATTATAGCCATGCTACTGTGTGCATGAAGTGTTAGCTCATTGTGGTTTGGATTTGTATTTCCTTAATGACCAATGATATGCTTTTTTCATGTGTTTTGTGGCCACGTGGATATGTATTTTACAGAAATGCCTATTGAAGTCCTTTGCCCATTTTTAAATTGGATTGTTTGCCTTTTTTGTTGAATTGTAGAGTTCTTTATATATTCTAAGTACTAGACTCTTATCAGATATATGATTTGCAAATATCTTTTCCTGTTCTTTAGATTATGTTTTCACTTTCTTAATGTGTCCTTTGAAACACACGTTTTAAACTTCTAATTTCTGTTTTAAATTTGGTACTGGTGCTTCAGGTGTCATATCTGAGAAATTATTGCCTAATCAGTGGTCTCAATGTTTTATCACTATGTTTTCCTACAAGAGTTTCATAATTTTTCCTCTTACATTTAGGCCTTTGATCCATTTTGATTTAATTTTTTGCATACGGTGCAAGAAGAGGCCATACTCATTCTTTAGCTTACAGATATACAGTTGTTTTAGCACAAATGGTGTAAAAGAGACTATTCTTTCTCTATTGAATTGTTTTGGCACCGTTATTTAAAAGCAACTGATCAGAGATGTATGGGTTTATTTCTGCACTCTAAATTCTGTTCCACTGAGTTATATGTCTATCGTTATGCCATTATGTTGTTGTCTTAATTATTATAGCTTTATAGTACGTTTTAATCAGTAAGTGTGAGTCTTTCAAATTGTTCTTTTTGAGATTGTTTTGGCTACTCTGGATTCCTTGCAATTCCGCATTAATTCTAGAATCAGTTTGTCAATTTCTGCAGAAAATCTATTGGGATTTTAACTTGGATTGCATTGAATCTATAGATCAATTTCAGGAATATTAGCACTGTAACAATATTATTTCTTCCAGTCCATGAACTTGGAGTGTCTTTCCATTTATTTAGATCTTCTTTAATTTTTTTCAATGACGTTTTGTAGTTTTCAGTGTACAAGTCTTACATTTCTTTTTTTAGATTTATTCCTAAATACTTTATTATTTTTGATGCTGTTTTAAATGGAATGATTTTATTTACTTTGTTTTTAGATTGTTCATTGCTAGTGTTTAGAAATGCAGTTGATATTTTCATATTGATGTTGTATAAAACTGATGCCAGTTTTCACCATTAAGTATGTTGTTAGCTGTGATTATTTATTTATTTATTTATTTATTTATTTATTTATTTTTTGTAGATACCCTTTATCAGGTTGTGGATTTTCATTTCTGTTCCTGGTTTCTTGAGTGCTTTTATTGGGAGAAAGGTTAAGTTTTGTTAAATGCTTTCTCCACATTTATGTAGATGATCATGTGTTTTTGTCTTTTATTCTATTAATATGATGCATTACATTGATTTTCGTATTTTAAACTACCCTTGCATTCCTGGGATAATTCTCAGCTGATTATCATGTATAATCCTTTTTTATGTTGCTGGATTTGGTTGCTCGTATTGGCAATATTGGTCTGTAATTTTCTTGTGAAGTCCTTGTCTGATTTTGGTTTTTGGGTAAATCTAGCTTCACAGAAAAAGTTGGTATGTGTTTCCTCCTCTTCTGTTTTTGGAAGAGTTTGTGAAGGATTGTTAATTCCACTTTGTTTGATAAAGTTTCCCGGTCAATCCATCTGGTGCTGGACTTTTCTTTGTGGGAAGTATTCTGATTACTGATTTAAAGCACTACTTGTTCTTAGGTCTATTTAGACTTTCTACTTCATTATGGCTTCTGATGAGAAATCAGCTCTCAATTGAGATCACTTTTATGTGATGAGTTGCTTCTATCTTACTGCTTTCAATATTCTCTGTTTATGGACTTTGTTCATTTGATTATAATGTATCTGGATATGGATCTTTTTGAGTTTATCTTAACTGGAGTTTCAGCGAGCTTTTTGGACATGTAGATTCATGTTTTTCATCATATTTGGTAAGTTTTTACCATTATTTCTTTAAATAATGGTAAAAGAATAAGAATAAGTTTAATATTACCCAATAACAAAACAAACAAAAGGGAAATTAGTTACAGATAACTATTTTATAATTCAAGTTTAAAAGTTGAACTTGGTGAAATCAACAAAAATATCAGAGTAAGGAATTCCAAAAATTATCTCCTTCATAAACTAATGAGAAAAAAGCAGAAATTGTTAGAATAAACATTTCTGACCCTTTCTCTCCCCTCTTCCTGAGACTCTCATTATGCATGCATTGATATGCTTAATGGTTTCCTGCAGGTCTCTGGATCATTTATCTCTCTCATTTGCTTTTTATTTTTTCTGTTTCTCAGAATAGATAATCTAAAATTGAGCTGTCTTCACATTTGCTTATTCTTCTGCCTGCTTAATCTTCTGTTGATTCCTTCCAGTGAATTTTTCATTTAAGTTATTGTACTTTTATTTTTTCTTTTGGTACTTTTTAAGAATTTCTGTCTCTTTATTGATATTCTCTCTTTGAAGAGACATTGTCTCATATTTTCTTTAGTACATTTGACATGGTTTTCTTTGATCATACGTAAAATAGCTAACTTAAAGTCTTTGTCCAACAAATCCAACATTTGGTTTTCCTTGGGGACAGTTTCAAATGGTTGCTTTTTAAAAGTGCATATGGCCATTCTTTCTTGGTTTTCTGCATTGTCTCATATCTGTAGTTGAAAACTTGACATTTAAAGAAATGTAAGGCTTGGTTCAGTGGCTCATGCCAGTAGTCCCAGTGCTTTGGGAGACTGAGGCGGGAGGATTGCTTGAGGTCAGAAGTTTGGGACTAGCCTGAACAACATAGTGAATCCGTCTCTCTACAAAAAATATTTAAAAAATTAGCCAGGTATGGTGGTAGGTGACTGTTGTCTCAGCTACTTGGGCACCTGAGGTGCAGGAGGATTGCTTGAACCCAGGAGTTAGAGGCTGCAGTGAACTATGATCAACTGATCATGCCATTGCATTCCAGCATGGGTGACAGAGTGATTTGTGAGTCCCCATCTCTAAAAAAAAAAAAAAAAGTAATATAGTAACTCTGAAAATAAGATTTTTCCTCCTTTTCAGAGTATTATGTTATTGCTGTTTGCTGATATTGTTTGTTTAGTGACTTTGCAGAATGAATTATGTATTCTTTATCATGTGTAGCCACTGAAATATCTGCTCAATTATTAAATAGTTTAGTTAGGCTAATGATTAGACAGAGATTTTATTAGACATTTTGAGCCAATCAGTTTCCTAGTCTTTCCTGAAGATCCCTTTGTGGATGTTGTGGTGTACCTTTAATTTTTAGCCAGACAGTTGACAACCCTACTTTACTCACTTTATGCTGTGAAGAACCTCAGTTTTAGCCAAAGATGAGAACTTAAGTCCTCTTGGTCTTTACTGAGCATATACACAGTCCTAGCCATGCACACAATCCTATGCATGAGTGTGGCCTTCCGTTTTCCCAGAAATGTGTCAAAATGATTCAGAGCTCCCGTGGACATGTCATTCCCCAGCTTTTCCTCTTAAGGTTTTTGGTTAGCCTATTGTTTTCTCCACTGTTACCCACTGTATCAGGCAGTCAAAAACTTAAATGATAGCTTCTAATTGTTTTTGACAAATATCCATGGGGAAAAGCATTTTTGCGGTAGGTGAACTACAAGTCAGGTCAAGTAAAGACAGTCATTGTCAGTGAGATCAAGGACACTGCCAGACAGGCCAGATAATGGCAGTTCTCTGGGAAGGACGCTTTCAAAGCACTCTAATCCTGCCTGCCGCCTCCAATGGCTGCCTGGCTTCTGGTTCTTACTATGATTACAGATTGTTAGTTTTCAAGGCTTTCGCAGAGCCTGGGAAGGAGAGATGGGAATAGGGCAAGTTAAAATGCTACAAGCTCATTGTTATTATGGAATGTATTAGTTTGTTGGGGATGCCGTAACAAAGAACCACCGACAGGCTTAAACAGCAGAAATGGATTGTCTTATAGTTTTGGAAGCTAGAAGTCGAAAATCAAGATGCTGGCTGGGTTGGTTCCTTTTGAATGTTGTGCGGGAAGAATCTGTTCCAGGTCTTTTTCTTTGGCTTATAGATGGCCGTCTTCTATGACTCTCCCTAACCTCTTCCGCTCATATTTGTCTGTGTGTCCAAATTCTCCCCCTTTATAAGGATATCAGTCATATTGAATTTGGACTGAGCCTAATGACTTCATTTTAACTTGATTTGCTCTGTTAAGACTATCTCCAAATAAGTTCATATTCTGAGGTACTGGGGATTAAGACGTCAACATATAAATTTTTTTGTGGGGGAGGATATAATCAACCCATAACAGAGATTCGGTTGTTTTTCTTGAATAAATGTTTCCTGGATTCCTGCAAGTCTTTGATTAATTTTTAGAGTCAGAAATGTTTATTCTAACAATTTCTGCTTTTTTCTCATTAGTTTATGAAGGAGATAATTTTTGGAGTTCTTTACTCTGATATTTTTGTTGATTTTACCAAGTTCAACTTTTAAACCTGAATTATAAAATAGTTATCTGTAACTAATTTCCCTTTTATTTGTTTTGTTATTGGGTAATATTAAATTTATTTTTAAAAATGGATTACCATTTCAATTCAGCTATAGTTCTTATGTTACAAAGTTGATCATTATATGATACTTTGTTGGTTGTGGCTACATAACATGCTGACTGCCTGATTTTTTTGTGCCTGGAATTTCTTGAGTTTCTGGTCTCATGCAAGATGTTAGCATCTGTCTAGGTTGGCTATTTTTCTGTTCTGTCATCCTCTCTTTAACTTGTTCACCTTTTGCTTATTCTTCTCATTTCATGTGGATTTCTGTTTTTGTTCACTCATGCATTAATTAATTCAATCGGTGTTTATTTATGTTTTTGTTGCACTTTTAGTTTATCCAATTTTTTGTTGTGTATTATTAATACATTTTGTATATCTTTTTTTGTACCTTCTCAAAAGTTTTCTGAGTCTTATTATATCCTGAAGTAGAAGTTCAGCATCATAGAACCTGAGCATTCTTAATCTCACTGAAATTGCTCTTTAAAATGGCTCCCCAAGTCTTCCTCCAACAGTGCTTGAGTAGTTCCATTTTCCCACATCCTCATCACCATGAAATTTTACCTAACTTTTCTGTTTTTGCTAAGCTGAGGGTTAAGTTGCCTCTGCCTATTATTTGCCTTGCTGTTTTCAAAGGAGTTACTTTCATATTGTTTATAATCCAGTTATAAATACATTATTCATTATCTTTGTTGCAAATACCTTCTCTTGTGGAGTCGATCTCTGAATTTTGTCTATGTTATATAGGATTGAACAGAAATTGTTAATATTTAAGGAATCGAGTTGAGTATTTTTATTTTTGTGCTTTTGATATTAACATAATTTTTCTATAACCCAAGACATAAAAGTATTATTTTATGTGTTTTTAGACAGTGATTTGCCATGAGATCTTTAGTCTACCTGGTATTTATTTTTGTTTATGATACCAGGTGTGAATCTAAGTTCTTCTTTGCATACATATTGAGATAATTTTTAACCATAATTTTTTAATAACCTGTGTTTTCCTTAGTGATTTTAGGTGCCAATTCTGTCATATATCAGTTATTTATACCTATCTGGTTTTTTTTTTGAGACCTACTATTTTCTTGTTCTGGCAATAGACTAACTACTCTGTTTTATTTAGTGTAAATTTTAATATATCTCAATAACTCTTTCTCTAGTCTCTCTTCTTTGCTTTTCTATGATAGAATTGTTTTAGCTCTTTATGAAGCTTTAATCTTTCAGGTGTATTTTAGAATCATTATTCAACAGTTTCTGTAAAAAATTCTTCTGGGATTTTGCTTACGATTCTATTGATTCTATACATAAATGTGGGGATAAATTGACATCTTTAAAGTTATAAGTATATACTTTTGTGATTATGGCATTGTGGTCTAGTTTTGTATCTTCTGGTAGAGTCTAAAAATGTTCCCCACAGAGATCTTGGATTATAGAGTAACTTCTGTTTATTGTTCTCCAAATGTCATCTTCTTTGCTATAATCAGGTTCAATGCATTATTGTTAATGTAGAGGAATATTATTTGTTTTAGTATGTTTATCTTGCATTGGGAAATTATTTTGGATTCATTACTATTTACTGTGATTGAAATATGTACAGGGTTTAGAGGGGGCTAGAGGAAGGGCATGGTAATGGCATGAGATACTATCAAGCCAACACAAAAGGTTATACTTGTGCTGAGTTTCCAAACATAAAAAGGCATTTAGGTACTTAAATGAGTAAAGTCACAAAAAGTGATGCCATGTGCTACTTTGGCATGGTTAGGGCAGAGGTTGTGAAAAGAGTAGGGTTGGGAAATCATAATGAGGACTAAAAATTTATAGGGGGAGCATTTATTAAAGAAGTTAGAAAAAAGAAGACAAATTTAAACTGAGGAAAGTAGGATTGAAATAAGAAAAAGGAGAACAGAAATTAATGAAAGAAATGACAAAAGAATAATAGAGCTGTTGAATGGAACCAAAAGCTGTCTTTGGAACAATTAATAGATAATTTTTGGCAAATATTTTTATAAGAGAATAAATGAAAGTACATAAAAGTGTTATGATTAAATATATGGTGAAATTTAAAAAATCATAACTATTCTGAACAATTTTACACTAATAAACCTGAAATGAATAAGTCTCTAGTAAAATATAAATTTCTAAAATAGACTTGATGAAATTACTTAGTAGACTAGTAATCAATTAAATTCACTTCATCAGTGGTCAAAAATTTGTTTTCCTATTCCTCTTCTTGCCAAGAAAAAAAAAGTACCAAGCCATACAATTTTCCAAGGAAAAAACTCCTACATATTCGTGCAGAAAAAATCTGTAGAAGAAAATCTGCTTGGTTCATTTCATGTGTTCACTACAACCTTAGATGTCTACCTTAATAATAATAAATGCTAAGTAATAATGAATACTAAGTAGATGTTTATAATGATAAATGCTTGATACTGAAATGGGAGAAGGACAAATGATAGTATAAGAAAATTATGCATAGTTACATATGAACATATTTGCAACGATCATTAGAAAATGTTTGCAAATTAAATTTAACAATGTTCAAGTTAAAAACATGACCAATTAGATTTATTCCAGAAAGGCAGTCTATTATAATAATTCAAGCATTTCATTAAAATATTCAAGAAGAAAGGAACAAATGATCTCCTCAATCAACATAGAGAAAACATTTCTTAAAATTCGATACCAATTTATGATCAAAACAAATAACCAAGAATATAGGGGATCTTTCTTAATCTGTGGAAGGACATATGCTTAATAGTACATTCAGTAAACATCATGCTTTGTAGTGAAACTTTAGAGGTAATATCTTTAAAGCTAAGGAGAATTTTGAATCTTAAACAATTTTTGTTTTACTGAATCAGAAAAATCTTTGCATATAGTGAATAAGGAAGAGTTGGCATGCAATTCTTGAAGGGTTGTTAGAACCTTTTCTAAAAGTTTACTTAAGTAAACTCAAAACAATTGAATCTTTACTGGGTTCCTTTTGTATTTCCTAAAGAATACTATTTTCTGCTTAATTATCAGGATTCTTTACATTTTAAAGCAAAATGTGACAAAATGCTTAATATTTAAAATCAAAGGAATATAATCCTCTAATCTAAACAATTTATTGATAAACTCTGTTCATGTTTGGTGTCTTTGCAAAACAGATAAGGTTTAGATGTAGAATTATCTTAATACTTTTTAATCGAAATAATATTCTAAGAAAATATTCTTTTAGTGTACATGAGCTATGAATACATTATGCTCAGATTGATGATACACACACATGCATGAACATACGCACATGTGCACACATATGTACACACAAATAAAATACTTCATGCATTTTTTAATATTAGTTACATAGAATGCAATGAAATTTAGTTCTTGTCAGCAGGTAATAAGAACAATAATCCAAAGAAATCCTGTGAAAGCACCTAACCCAAACTACAAAAATGTAAGTCATTATGGAGAAAGAAGCAACATAAAATATTACTGAAACATTTTAATATCATATTTTCAGTGAAAGTATATGTCATGCACCATCAAAGGAGCCCACATGTGTTATGTGTAACTCAACGACTGCGAAATGCCGAACTCATAGACCCATCATTCCAATGGCATGGGCCAAAAGGAAAAATTGTTTCAGGTAGGATTTTGTTTCAATTATTGCAATTAAATAGATATATCGGAAATGTACCCAGAACAAATAGAGTGTTTGTATCTGATATACATTTATCCATTTCTTTAATATTTTTCTTGTGTTTTCCCTTTGGAATTTGATCTAACAATGCAGATGGTGTTACCATTATTCATAAATCTTAATTTGATATAAAGACATACTAGAAGATTGAACTGTTTGGAGAGTTCTCTAGTCACATATATTCCAAAA